>OMLP01013183.1:6830-24565 GCA_900302685.1 Spondyliosoma cantharus | reverse complement strand
CTGCTCCAACCCAAACCCAACCCATCCAGCTGCTTATCCAGGAGGAAAAAAAGGAGTGTGTGTGCGTGTGTGTGTGCGTGTGTGCGTGTGCGTGTGTGTTTGCTAATAAAACTGTAACGATCACAGCCTTTATGCACTTAGCAAGTGTTTTATTGTAATCACCATGGCGACATCGTCTTTGCATGACGATGAGGTGACAACATGCCAGCACACAGGCGCACAAACGCACACACGAGACCGCATCAAATTATTAGGCTGCCAATGCGTGAAACACTCTCTCGTATACATACAAACATCGGAGATAGAAAATGTCTAAATTCTTTGATTGTTGAAATAAAAGACTCATTTAACTTTATTGTTTCTTCTTTCTTATATGATTTCAGATTCTAGTTACATCAGATCTTGCTTAACATTTGAAAATAAGGTGTGATGAGAAGCCGAAATGAGGAAAAGAAGTTGTGAAATCAGACCTGTGACACAAAAGAGAAAGAAAAAGGAAATAAAATAAAAACAGGGAAGAGAAAAACTCAAATGGAAAAGAGAGACAGATGAGGGGAAAACAAATGAGCGAGAAATGAGAGAGACAATATGCTGTAACACTGAGTGGACAGACTTTGTTGCCATTGACTGATGAAAAGTCCATATGTTACAGAGCCATCATAAATTATGTCCCACAACGTATGGTAGAGGGGGCACCGGGGTTTCTGTGTGTATGTGTGTGTGTCATCCAGAAATAGGACACCCACCCAGCTAGTGAGACAGCGAGCCAAAGAAAAAGAATAGCTCTCCTCGCTACCAGGACAGACCTGCTGCACCTACAGCAGCCACGCCTGATGCTGTCCACACACACACACACACACACATTCTGTGCAAACACACACTCTGAAACACGTAAGTGCTGGCTGCACTTTTAGACTTGGTACAAGAGCAGAGGAAAGAAAAGTGCCGACAAGACACAAAGAGGATTCATTCGCTATATAAGCGCACGTAAATTTGGATTTAATAATATTCTAAGATTTTTTTAAAAAAGGGTACGATGGTGGAGAAGCTCTTTCTGGCTGAGGTAGAGGAAGAGAAGAGGTGAGAAAGAAGCAGAAAGAGTTAACTAAGGCCTGGGTCTAAAAGTTAAAGAAGACTTTGAGAATGCTTGTATGGAGAAAGGAACGTGTGCCCCTCAGCAGGGGACTGACTATATCCAGGGGCTGGTGGAAGAAGACTGGTTGAATGTAAGTAACCAGGAGTGGAAGTAACTAATTACATCTACTCAAATGACTGTAATTAAGGAATGTTTTAGGTACTTTTAAGGTAAGCGTTTAGTATTTTTCTGTTGTATATAACTTTACTTTCACTTCATCACTTTTAAAATCATAATTGGGTACAATTTGAATGAATGTCCAAATCTTTCATTTGCAATTGTGTTGCTATCTGACCACAAACAGGCCAATGACAAACCCTGATATACAAAATGCATAAACATCAACGGTAAAAAAAAACTTAAAATGGAGAGGAATACTTGGTATTTTTACTTAAGTATAATTCTAATACGATTAGTTTCAGTCGCAACATTTCAGTAATGTGCTGGACAAAATTAAACTGAGAAAGAGTCAATATGACATCAAGCAGCAGAATGATATTTACATATTGTAAAATTCCTGTTATTCAAACTAATTCAAATCAAACATCAAAATGCCTCAATTTTTACCGCTGAAGGTTTGACTACTTGTAAAAATTCAAACTCGTTAGCAGTTTGAAGAAAGGCTGTGAAACTCAGCTCTATGGAGCTTGTCATCTTACTGTCCTGATAGAGACTCACAAATCAGATTTCTTGTATCACTGGAATACACTGTAACAGATGACGACAGTATTTAAATGTGCTCTCCAAAACCTGACCCTTCCGACTAACCTGGTTTCCTGTGTGCATGTGAGCGCACTGCACGTGATGCAGGGCGTTGCTTGATAAGTGCAACATGCTCGCTTGACTTTCCCAGATCGAAAAGATAAAAAAGCAAAAGTGTGAATACAGACAAGTCATATAATACAGATCAGCTCCAGCCTGCGAACTGGACTTGTTGAAGATGCACGGCTCCTCCGGTGTAAACTTCACTCTGATCCAGTAGAACACAGCCAGAGGTGGCGTGTGATCTTGCCCCAGTACGTGATCCCAGACCAGAGAATGCGGCGCTGCTACCTGGCTGTCTGTGTCCCTGCTCTGTTTGTGTGTTTACTAATAAATCATCCCATTACACATCATAAGTAGGCCATCATAATTAATTGGCCAGTCGAGAGAAGCTCTGACAACAAGCCCCCAGCGGTGAGCACGCGTGCACAGACACACATACTGTACGTGGGATCTCACACACAAGCCGACAACTGCTTGTATTATGCAGAAGTATGCCCACAGAACAGGAAAACAATTAATAAATCTGGATATACTTATGCATTAATACAAAAAGATAATTACAAAGAGTTATGTGCATCAACCTCAAGCACTTTTTTCAAGCACAGCAAACTGTGTGGTGTGTTTGTTATGCAACGGTTGAGAGGTGCAAAGTCAAAAGACAGAGCGAAATCTTAACAGTATCCTTACCTCCTCCTTGTCCCCCTCCTGCCTCTCCACACTCTGCCATCCACCTTTGTCGCCTATTGTTGGTAGCACACAAAAGCAAGTTGCATGAAGAGCAATAATGTTTCACATCCTTGCAGTCTATGAGAAGGTCAGGAGGTATTCAGATACATGGAAACACAGAGGGAGAATGAACAATGTCCTGACACACACAATGGAACTCACTGCAGTCAGGAAGGCCTATTCAATGTGTGTGCACGTGTGTGTGTGTGTGTGTGCGTGCGTGCGCGCACGGGTGCCATGCGTGCATCCCTGGGTGTCTATGCATGTGCGTATATGCACACGGCTGCGTTGTTTCTTAATGTCTGCGTGCATGCACATATGTACCAGCATGTGACCATGACAGTGTCCTGTGTAACATTAGTGAAAGAGATAGGGAGTGGAAGTGCGTGAGAGTGTCAGTGCTAAAAGGAAAAGTGGTAAAGGTGACCCAGGGAGGAAGAATGGATGACCTCTGATACCCATCTTTAGATCAGAGGAGAAAAAGACACCTGATTGGGCGCTGAATAATTTAAAGGGACATTCCACACAGGCTTGTAACCCCACCTTCTACAAGCGGGCTAAAATAAACAAATGTTACTCTTGACTTCAGGTGAATGGCTGATTCGCAGCCATTTGTTGATTGATTGATTTTTCAGGTTTTATTATTTTTTAAGTTATTTATAATTTCATTAGTTATTTCATACATGAAGGACTTTTTATCGGAAGTATAAGATATTCAACAGGGTCATTTTGTTTTTCTAATCAGGCTTTTTCGCAGATCTGAAGGTCAGGCAGAGAGGTGTGTGGGTCTACAACATAACCTTGTGTGCTCAAATGTGCCAGTAAAGTCTTATTACTGTAAAAATTGAGCATTATCAACTTTTCTGGTCCAACATTAAATATAACACTAAAACAAAAACTAAAGACCACCAAAGGATCTTGTGCATAGAGAGAAGAAGTGATGGCCATTCCAGCAAACGACAATGGGGCCTTATCTCAGAAACGCTATGCATGGAAGTGAATGAAGAGACCATTTGAATTGTGCCACGAACTAAACACGTCATGCTTGTCAAAGTAAATATATGTATTTTCAACTTGATGAAGTCAGTCTGTTATAAAACTAATCAAATATGAGAAAGTGCATTATTAGAAAGACTAGACACCCAAGAGTCACTTAAAGGTGTTATTGATCACAGTCAGCCACTTCCATTGTATTCACATTAGAACATCGCTGTTATTTGAATCTTCTGCCACCTCAAGTGGTTGAGAGTTTGTGCACTGGCTAACGTTACGTACGCTGACCAACACTGTTAATACTGGCTAGCAAACGTTAATAGTGCGTTAATAACGCTTGCTAATACTCACATTGCTGACTCTAATGTTGCTAACACTAGCTAGCTAACATTAGGGCAGTATAGTATTCTAGGCATGTAGGCTAATGTTAATCTCAGCCATTCTTACGTTCTTTATTATTTTGTACTTAAAGTTACATATATATTGCACTTTAGTTATCATTTAATTTGTGATTTCACATTTTTTTATGTCCTCTTGTTTAGAGAGAATATTAGTCCCTACCTGGTGTTGTTTGCAGAGGGACAGGTTGAGGCGTAACAGAGCAGAGTAAGGTGTGCGAGAGATTGTTGCGAGCATCGAGCTGGATGTATGCCGTTATGGTGTTGATTAAAGAAGCTGGTAGAACAGGTAGAACGCTTCTTACCAACAGCACTGGAGTACGCTACCAAATCAGCAACTAAGGCTTTCGTCAATATGGCCTTTAAATTGTTACACATCATCTAAGTAATTCATGGCACAATTCAGAAGTGATCAAAGATGTATTTGTCTCTCCCCACCGACTCCTGTACAATCTTTCTTGACATAAGTTCTCGTGAGTCACACTGGAAGAAGCATGACTGTGTCTCTCTATGTGGAGTTGAGGTTTCACCATATTGTGCTCTTTTTTTTTTGTGAGTTCACAAAATCAATTCCTACACAGCAAATACTGACATTACTGATGACTAAATGGCGGTCCACTGACCTGCTTCATTTAATGTGTCAGCCAAAGGAGCAACTAAAGACATGCAAAACAAAACGGCAAGTCAACAAAATCAGTCAACCAAGAATCAAACTAAAGCTACTTACTCAATGACCGTATACAGATTGTAACTGGGCTTCAGTGCTCCAAATAAAAGTAGATTAAAAAAAGAAGCAGTACATTCTCTAATAAACAAAGCTAGAGTACACCACTGTGTTTTAAATATTCAGTCTTATCGGAATATTTATGTATCTGTGGCAGATTTTTTTACACTGTTTTTATACCGCGAAACACCTCGCGTAACCCCACAAGCTCCAAACGCACAAAACAGATTTATTGGCTTAATTCGCCGACCCCTGCACCCACATATGTGAGAGAGAGAGGGGCGAGAGAGACGGGAGGCCAAGGTCAGGTTTAACAGGGTCAAGTTCAGTCCGTCTCCCTGATGCATTGCATTATGCAGTCAGCTGGCTGAATTAGCATGACAACCCGATTTAGCCAACCTCTTCTCTCCAATTCATCACTATAGCGCATGCACTCACACACACACGCACACACACACGTACACACACATGCACACATACACATAAGCTACTATAGAGCAAAAATGTAATTGTAATTGGGTCTAGAAACTTAATTCAGACAGACAGAGAGACAGACAGACAGATAGACAGACAGACAGATAGATAGAGCACAGAGGTGCATCATGCCCAGAGGTATTTAATCCAATAAACTTTCCTGTGTTTGTTGGCAGCTGCTGAAGTTCATAGTCCACAGAGGGAACGACGTGTCCTCTTCATTGATCAGAAATTCAATTCAAAGTCTATAGACAGATATAAATGAGCTCTGCTGCCAGAAGTGTGTGTGCCTCGATATATATATACATATTGTGCGCAAGTACACGTGTACACAAACACACTCAGAAGTCTATACACACTTACAAAGGTATGTCTGTGTGTGGCTGAACAAAGAGTCCAGCAGGGCGCGAAGAGACGGCAAAACATACAAATAAAAAACAAACAAATAACAAATAAAAAAACATCAGTTAAATACTTACAAACACATACTGTGCACACAGACTATACACATGCAGGTCGACCCTGGCAGAGGATGAGATATCGCTATCTACAGGACGAGTGAAGTAAGTGAAGTGTTCTTGACTTCTTTTTCTTTCGGCTTTCTGTTTTTCTTATCACTTTAATTGTGAAATGCATTAAAATAAAATTGAACAAACGGGTGAAAATGTTCAGTAGGTTCATGTTACGGGGGTCAACTTTCTTTTAGTGAATTTTATTCGCGCACACACACACACACACGCACACACACACACACACACACACACACAGGCAGAGAGCCTGCCAAAGCTTGCCTCCGGATTACAACTCCGGTAGCAAAGTAAACAACTGCAGAGCTAGCTACCAACCGCAGGGAGAAATGTAACAAGTGGGGATCTCTCTTCACTCTAAAAGCTTCTATGAGTCAAACACGTAAGCTGAAAGGTGAAAAAACAGTTTGGAGAAAACTGGTTTGAATGGTTGTACACAAAACATTTTTGGTGTTTACTTTGTAGATATTACAATAAGAAGATATATACTCAGATTAAAAAGTTGTCTGCTGAATTTAAAAACCTAGCCAGACATGTCGGCAGGTCGACTGACGTCTAAACTGAATGAAATGAAATGAAATGAAATGAAAACAATATCATGCCTATTAGTTATGACAGAATCACAAACAGGCTACGTTTCCATTTGACTGCCACGAAAACTTTTATAAAAACTTTTTAAATGTTACAAATTAAAATAAAATGAAAGACAAACAAATCTTCATCAGCTAGCTAACTGTCTGACGATAAGAACATTTGAAAACATAATAGGATGACATTACAGAAATGCACCGCGGGCACAAACTACAGAAACAGAGACACAGAAATACACAGTGATCATCCAGCAAGGCAGAGAGGGAGAGAAAAAAGGCTAAGTCTAAATTAAGATGTTAGATGCCGGCTTTCCAATAGGACCTTGACACAGCGGTTGACCTACTCATGACAGGATCCCAGTGCCGCGGATTTGGAATTCTATTAGTATTACCAGCTGTAGGGGAGGGGGAAAAATGTCATGCAGTCATCAGGAAGAGGCCAATCCATAGCTTCTATCCATCAGCCAATTACTGGTGCTAAAGTGGAATTAGATAGGTATTGACAATGAGAGGAGGTGGAGGGAGATTAGGGAGAGAGAAGGAGCGGGTAGAGGAAGGAGGAGGGCGGGTAGGAGAAAAGAGGAAGAGACGAGCGAAGAGGAGTAGAGTGTAGAAGAGGAATGGCAAGAAAATAGTGCCAGAGAAGAAATAACGATGGGAGGAAGAGGAGAGCTGGACGAGCGGAAATGTAATCAGAGCGGCAAGAAGAGTGAGGAAAAAGTTTGGCTAGTGACGCAAGGTTTTACTGATTTAAATTATAATTTCCTGTTTGTCCAGTGAAAGATACTGAGGGGCAAATAACTTAACAGTTTTAGACAGAAAAGTTCTTGGTGCATTTACACTGCAAAGTTTACAAAGAGAATTTGATAAACGAAATGTCATATAATCTTTTTCAACGATGGGACACTCCTTACGCTCAAACATCAGTGATCAGAGCTTGTTTTCACCTTGGCTTTCATCAAGTGCTGGGTGGACTCCCTTAATGCTTGTTTTTCGCAACAGCATAATCCCAACAGGGAGCGCTCGTGGTCGATAACCATCACACCTGAAACAGCAGGAAAAAAAAACAGCCTCGTGAGTTAACGCTTCAGCCATGACGGCAAGAAAAAGACGAGGAAGACGGTGAAGAAAATGTAAAAAGGAGTAAGAGAGACGGAGAAAAGAGTAGGAGAGGGGAAGAAGAGATGGGATGGAATATAAACTCAGAGCTATGTAATGAATTTATGCCTGCCTGGCAGATCTTTATAAGTTATTGGAAAAATAGCCGGGGCGGCGTATTGACACAGCTGGGCCTGGGATCAATAGATTGAGAATGGGCAATACATTTTAATTTAAAACTGTTCAAACTTTAGCAGCAAATCCATGCAGCTCAGCGCAGCCTTTTGCCCCATCCCAGCTCACAGATACTTGCACATACATGTACACACACACACACACACACACACACACACACACACAAAGGGTTTGGTTGAGAAAGATAGCAACTCAATCCGCTTGATCACAGCACAAACACACCCAGCCACATACACATAAACACACGTGTTTAACAAGACAGTGAGAACATCCCTCAACTCACAGAAGCAGATCTAAAAAATTTAGCTCCTCTGTCTGAAATTTTTTAAATGCCGTCTAAATGCAAAATTCTCCAATGTTGCACCGAAAGATCAGGTGATGATGTTTTTCGATGAGCCTTTTACCAGCTCATTTACAGACTGACACAAGTATACAGTCATTTTTATTGAAGGCTAGGATGCGTTTCATTTGGATGCCTGTCGCTATAACTTCAGACTCAGAGAGTGAGGAAGGAAGTCAGAGAACGAGACTAAACATGGACAAAAACTTTAATACACTACCATGTCCGTGAAAACGTCTGACTGACTCATGTAGATAGAGTTTCAGCAGCAATCGTGATTGTTTTTCAATGAACACAACGGCTCCCATGATCCCACGCAACTTACGTCTTCTGTTTTATTTTCATTCCGAGAGACCCCTAGTGGCAAAAACGACATTTAAAAAAAGAAAGGACAGATCAAAGTTCAAGGTTGAATGTTTTCTCATTTCAAAATAATGGCATGATGATATAAAATAATTTCAAGTCAGATCTAAACCTCCCGTGTCTCTTGTGTGCTGAATTGTGTCAGTGATGCCGGCGCGCCTGCTGCCGTGTCCATGTGTTTACTGTTGGCAAACACTTGCATGTCATATAAGTTATTTTTAGATAAACCAATAGCATCTGTAATTAAAGGACCAGTTATACCCAGGGATGAGTAGGAGGGCACTTTCAACATCTGTTTTCATCCTGCTCAATTAGCATAATTAATTAACGTTAATCAATCCAAACAAATTATTTTTTAACACCCAGAATAAATCACGGCACATCTCTCCGTTTCTCCGCACCGACCGATCCGGCACTCTGCACTATGCATTCATTGATCACCCAACAAATGAGACAATGCAGGGCGATGAGGCTTATTGTATTGTATTCCTATTGTATTGTGCCGTCTGAATTCTTGCATCGTCCATCATTACGCTGCCACAGACAGATTGTGATTAGAACTTAGTAAACTACATATAGACAAAATGTATAAATATCCGGACAGAGAGCGAGGTGGAAAAACTTTATTTGTTCGGCATGTTTCACTTCGAGGAAATATAATGGTCAAGATTCAAGCAAAGCACTTTAAAACAATACAGAGACATGTATATATGTAGGAATGATACATTCCACATATAATTGTATATCTGTCAATTTTATGCAGTACTGTTACTCTTGTACTTACTGTACCCACTCTGAGCCGTAGTTTGAATTCAGTGCTTTTAATGCAGTGTTTTTCCAGCAATGTATTTGTACTTTACTTTTAAGTCAAAGATCTGAGTACTTCTTCAAGTCACGGGGTCTTCGCGCCACGGGGTCAACAGATGATGAAGTCCTGTGTTCCTCTCTTTCAAACAGCTGCCAAGTCAAGGCTCAGCAAAGTGATACAATGGTGTCAGCATGATAAGCGAGATCAAGTTAGGCTTTAGGTTCTCTCTGTTCTCCTTAATTGATTTCATAACAGATCATTCAGATCAGACAATGAAGCCATCATGCATCGTAATACTCCGGTCTGAGTCATGGCCGATTATAACGGAGAATAATCACGGTGTTTGTGTTTGTGAGCGAATGAACACAATATTTTTATTGTGATGAGATTGTGGTTGGTTTGCAAACATCCCTGTTTCATTCTTGATTGTTTCTCAAGTTACTTTGCATAGAGTTCACTGCATGGAGGTGATGTTTGACTACTTTCGACTACTTTTCGTATCGTATACTGCTTCATATTTCTAATTTATCTTGTCCTTTACTTCTATTCTATATTGTGATTGATGTGAAACACTCTGTAACCTGTGTTAAACAGGTGTAACACAAATGAAGCTTTACTTACTAACTTACTTACTTGCAGATAAGATATAACATGGCCTTGCAGTGAATACAGGGCTACGGGCTAGCGTCATCAGACAGCAGAAATCCGGGCAGTGAAGTGTTTGCTTCAAGTTATAAGTTGGGATAATTTACTACATCAAGTGGGTTTTTTTGCCTCGTTGTGTAAAATAACAGTCAGCTTTTGATTAAATGGAAACAAGGGTGAAACAATGACATTAACAAGAAAGCAATTCAATTTGAAAACCCCTCATATGTGCAAAATGTACGTTTCACACTTCAGATCGTAATTACTGTAACTCAGCAGTAATGCCACTCTGGCTGAAGGAGAGAGACTGTATGAGTATATGGTGATGTTGATATACAGAAATGAATACTGTTTCAAGGTGGAATTTAAATAGACAGATGCATTTTTGGTGATTAAGGGTCAAATATAAGGCAAAGTGCTGATTTATATCACTTATTTTAAACTGCTACATATCACTTGTGTCTTGGGTTTTTCCTAATTTCCCATTTTTTTTTATTACTGCAGCTCGGACGCATGTCATGTCTCCTGCTCTTTGTGTTGATATTGAGAAGCACTGTCGCAAGAAAAGATATGTGCTGCCACTTCGAATAGTGAGCAGCCTTCCTACTGTAACACACTCGCACAAATACACAAGTAGATAAGCTCAACACTGCACTCACGCGCAAACAGCCATCGCACTCATACCTGTAAACGTGGCTGTGTTCGGTTTTATAGAAAGACAACGTTGTTTTTTAAACAGAGTACAGACACATGCATCTACAAACACCTTCACACACACACACACACACACACACACACACCTCTAATATTGTTATATTGCTGTCAGGTTTTCAGTGGTGTGGGTTAATCAGAAAGGCAAGGGGAAGGGTGCTTTCTACTCACCACACTGCCACATTTATCGATTCCATTTACACACAAGCGCGCGCACACACACACACACACAGACACACATTGACACCCATTTTCACCACAAGAACAGGCACCCATAACACCCCTTTAACTATTCTATTGGCTCTGAATAGATTTTCCCATTTTACGCTGCAGAGGCAGGGGAAACACTGGAGCAGAACTGAAAGTGATATAAATGTATCAAAAAACAGATGAACAAACATTGGGGGAAGATTTATTACTGAGGATTTTAATAAAAATTGGAGGCGGATGAATTGATTTTGGTTTAAGGGAGGGTGTTATAAGGAACAATTTATCGGGATGGCCCGGGTAAGATGCATTATTTTCCGATTGTTATCCGGCTCCACTGTTTAAGGGGCTGATTTGTGTTGTGTATTGCATTTTATGGGTAAGAAGGAGAGGGGAACTTTCGATGATTTAGGTAGGATGTATTAATCAAAGGCAGCCGGTGTGAACCATAGATCGCCAGGAAAAGGAGGTACAGGTGACAGCTCATTCTGCTAAAGAATGTTTTGGAGCTGCACATCACCGCTTCTCAATTCCCCTTTCTTCTTCACACTTTCCCCGCCTCCCTCTCTCCTACCCTCTCCATCTCACTATCTTTCTCGCCTCATCATCTTAGTCTTTTCCTCTCTTCCCCTTCCCTTTTTCTCGCCGTCTTTCCATATCCATGCCTCTTCTCCACAGCTCAGTGCACGCTTGGTTTTAATTTTATGAGGCCGAGAGTAGCTTTTAACCATCCATGCGGCAAATAAACGGGGGATTAGGAGTATTTAGTGTTTTCCTCCTCCCTAAAAGCCCCATACTTCCTCTGTGCTCAGTGACCTTTGCAGCTGCCTCTGACATGTGAAGAGACAAGCCCATCATCATCAGCTTTACACATTCACTCTGCTATCAGTTGGTATGGTAATGCCTGTCAATGATGTACTGTTTGCCTTAGTACCAACTGCTTGGTTTCTGCTCTGTCTAGCTCATGGTTTAGCTGTCTTTGTCCTGGTCTCTTGAGGTGTTTTAACTTTTGCTGTTTTTATCTATTTTACTGTTACTGTCTATTTAAAGCCATATCGTCATTTTTCTTAGTGTCATTTTTCATGAGTTGGTCTCTTTTCATGAACGAGTTTTGCTGTATCTTGCCTGGTCTGTTTGAGTCCCATTTTTAACCATTTCAAATGAAACCCTCCTATGTTTAGTTAAACTCGCAATAGACAATCTTTTGCTTTAAACTATCACTCTGAAGAAAATACTGGTTGCTCAATGTGTTGGCTCAGAAGATGGCTGGATTTGCAGCACAAAGGAAGCACATCTGCTATTGTACATCCAAAACAAGGAGAGGCTTTGCTTTCCCTGGTCACTATCCCCAGGTAATGGTGGAACAACTGGAAATAACCGTGGAAACTTCACACTGCAAAATGACGGCAGTACCAAATGCGACGGCAGCACCAACAGTAATACCACAGGCAAACACGTAGAGTGGGGGATCTGAAAAGTTGCCTGTTTCTGCTTGAATTTTATCTGCATGATCCACTAATCAGTAAATCTGCTTTATAGGAAGTTGTCATAAAATACACAATAACAATAATACTGTCCTTGACTTCTATGGTGTTTATAGTGTTCATTTCCTAGGGTCGTCTGTAACTCGATGAGTGCCATCAGTAGAGTGCAGATCTATGCCAGGTACCTTGGAGGTCATGTGGGTGGGTGCATGGCAGGACATGAGAGTAGTGGAATGAAGTGGAGACAATATGCAGGTTCCAACACACTAGCAATGTAAAATGTCAATCTCAAAGTGAAAATACCAACTGCCGTGCCACACACACACATGCATGCACGCACACACACACACACACACACACACACACGTAATAGAAGGCTATTTGGCCAGGCCAGTCACCTGTGGCCAGGGCTGATTTCTGTTGATTTGAAAGTTAGATTGGTTCTGCGAGTGGGCAGAGTGAGAGTGTAATGGACTATATAACTATATTACAGTAATCTGATTACATTATGTTCACTATTGAAGTTTTCTAAAATAGGGAATGCATGAAACAAAGTTGGAATACTGGTTTTAAAATGCCAGAAAAATGAAAGTAAATATTGCTGGTTAAAAACAAATCAGAATAGTTTATCAGTATAATCAGTATATTAAGTTATGATTGAGATATTTCATTTGTATAGTTCAGTAAACTACCTTTACATTTATTCAACATACTTGACGAAAACATTTCAAAGTAATAGTCCAAATGTGGCAGTCAGCTAGCGGTAAATAGGAGTGAGAAAACAAATCTATCAGTGGGGATAATGGCCAAAGGCCAAAGCCAGTCAAAGTTCTTTGGACACACACAGTGAACCACAAATGCAAGTGTGCTGATGCGTGTTATAGAGTGGTCACTGGCAACCAGTAAGCACTTTACATTCAAAAGCACGACCAGAGTCAAGTACAGACAGTGTAAAAGCAAGCACCATGTGGCCGCGACCATACATTGTCTCATATAATAAAAAATTAAACTGTCTAATAGAGTCAGGCTTTGTCTTAAGATTGAGAAATTACCAGGTACACTCATGTTCATGAAACACATTCACAATCAAGGATCAAAAAATCTTTGTCTCTCTTTATGTTTATCCCTCCTCCTGGATTAGTGGGTGTGTTTTTTAAGTTTATGTCAAGAATTAAGATCTAGTGAGTGTGTGCTTAATGTGCCAGACTCTAGACAAGTTTATTAGTTTGCTAAAGGCCTGGTGAAGTATTGCGTATGGCCACACATTGCACAGGTGAAAATGACTCTGATCTTGCACACAAACACACATACTAACATCAGATGCACACTTAAAGAGCAGACATGTAATGTACACTCCCAAATGTGCACACACCATAACCCCACCCACACACACCACAAACAGATAAATGGGATCAGGGGCCTCTGTAGCCCATGAATCATGCACACAGGCCCACAGGGCCAAAGGTCAAGGTCTTTATGAGGAGCTGAAAGCCCCATGCTCTGATACATGAGAATGTAATGTATGTTTTGCCCCCTCCTTTTCTCTTTTGTTTCTCTTTTTTCTGTTTAGCTAGGAACAGAGCAATTACAGGATGAATTAGGAAGACAAAAGCTCTGTCCATCCACAGGGATGATGGTTGCTGTTGCAGTGGGGTACGGTTTTGGTATCAGTCTGGGATTTGAGGCAGTGGCTGGTGTGGTGTTACAGTCACAGCTGCCGTCCGTTGGTAATGAGCGCTCACGTCTATTCATCCGTGTCGCTGAGAGGCTCGAGGTGTGTTTTCCTCTGAACACTCATGTCCTCGGCACACCTCCTGGAGCCAGAAACAAGCAACTGTTTAATAATTCAATCCTGGTGCACAACCCCAGAAGAAAGTGAGCCCAGTTGTAGAGGTTGGTCCTCTGTCTCTGGAAAAATAACTTCAACACAAGGTGTTCCCTTCAGCCGACATAGATGATTTCATCATTGTGGCTGACAACTAGGAGCAGGGTCTGCAGATGGTGACTGTGGTCCTGGAGTCCCCAAGGCAGGATTCACGGCCAACCCCTAAAAAGTGTGTAATTGGGCGGGGGGAGGAGAGTCAGTGTCTTGGGAACCTCCTGGCCCAAAGGCAGTTGTGCCCCCAGCTAGATCAGTCCACTGCCATTACCACCTGCCTGAAGTCCAGACTTAAGAATGATGTGAGGAGTTTAACATAGCTGGCACAGCTTCTGGTTGTTGGGGCTTTATTTTCAACTTTTTGCTGTTGACCAGTCCCATGACTGAGCTTGCAGGCATTTAAGAAGGTTAAAGGGACAGTTCACCCCAGAATCTAAAATTACTATTTATTACTATTATTTTTCCTCTTGCTACGTGCTACTTATCCATATAGGAGAGAAACATGTCGGCCTTCTCTGGAAAATAATAGGATCAGATGGTACTCCACATCTATTTGGTAAGAAAACTTACGCTGTCTAAATTCCAGAGCCATGTTCTTGTCAACTTTTACAGAGGAGCAATAGAAAGCATCTGGCCCAGGACAGGAAGGGTCTACAGCGTGTGATTAATACCGCACAGAACATCACTGGTACCATCTACAGAGCATCAGTGACATCGACTAAATAAGATGTCTGCACAGAGCCCAAAGGATACTAAAAGACAACACCCAGGCCAGCCACAGTCTGTTCACCCGCTGTCACCTGGCAAAAGACACAGAAGTATCCGCTGTCATACCAACAGACTACAGAGCAGCATCACTCACCAGGCTTTGAGATTTCTAAATTCACCTACAAGAGGAAAATAAAATTAAACTTGTAATGGTGCTCTTTTGGCACTAAAAGCACCAAAAACACTTTTAGTGAGTTTAAAAACTCATCGTCACCATCTCTTTCCACAATTCATTACCAGGTAACTCAAGATCCTTGTTGGCAGCTTCATGTGGGGACTATTTTCTTCTCTAGCCTGCTCGCTGTCAGGGACAAGTTTCCTACTGTGCGTTCATATATTTTAGTTTTTTTCTTTAAGCAGCACAAGCCGGTTGCCATCTAGTTCCATTATATTCAAGAGAAGGCAGACATCTCGACAGTGAATTGGCAAACTAGCACAAGTCTGCACTGAATTTTTAGCATCATTGGTAAATCAAATCAATTCCCTGCTCAAGCTTACATTGGGTATCCCATTGTCCACCTATCTTGATTAAGAGAACGCATTAGTTTATTAGATAAGTTGTGCAATGATAGCAACATAGGTGTCAAGCTGTTCAGCTTTTATATAGCAGCAGAAGTTCCTCAACCCTACATATGTCCAGGATCCACAATTAGCTCACATCCTCTGCATTTCCCCGCACAGTATAATGTTAAAAAAAAAAAACTTCTCCAGAGGGGCTGAGCACGAGTTAAGCGAGCATGCAAAAAGGAACTTTGACAATAGCAACATATGTAGGTACAGATGTTCGCACAAGAAGAGATTCAATTAATCATTAAGTCACTCCACATGTCACCGCTTCAACTGAACAAGGTCCAATGTATCTGAGCCAGAACCGTTATACATTCCTGTGTGCGTGCACGTGTGTGTGTGTGTGCATGTGTGTGTCCCTGTTTGTGTGTCAGGGCTGATTGCTCTTGACTTCATTAATCTCTGCAGTGTGGTTATGATTAGCTCTCTGAGGCATGCCAGAGGACATCTGACACACACACACACACACACACACACACACACACACACACACACACACACACACACACACACACAGAGGCAAACTGTCAGGTCTGCAGCCACCTCTCCAACATGTCTCTCTCACGGTCCAAACCATTAGCTTGGAGCAAAGAGAAACGGACCAGCTCCTGTGGTGACAGGGAATATAATGTATATACAGACACGCAAGCATGCACGCTAAAGGAGTTTTATTATTGAACCAAAAACAATTTGGTGCTTTGGAGATATGCGCAAAGAGAGATCAGAACAGGTGTGGTTGTGGCATTTTTCCCTGCCAGGATATCTGAAGAGTCGAGGGGTTGCATGGCATTTCTCAGGTGTGCAGAGACTGCGTGATTGTTAGAAAACATGAACCTGAAATCTATGACCGAGACTCCTGTGAGCCTAGTCGCGGAGGTTGTTGCCATCACTGTTAACATGAAATGTGTCATTTGTGCTTTAAGTGACAGATGGGTGCAGCATTTCTATTTGAAGAAGAGATTAAGAATTAGAGGCAGGAGGGGAGAGCGAGGAAAAACGGCAAAAAAAGGAGAAGGAAAAAGCGGGAGACAAAGGGAGACGGTCGTGTGCGAGAAATTAAAAAAGACCGGGCAGACAATGATAAAGCTGGTATGTAATGCAAACCAGACAGAGCAAGCGAAAGACAGACGCGTATCAGAACAAGAGAGCAAGAGATGAGCGTACAAGTGGATGGGTAGGGGCAGATGAAAAGAACAAGTGAAGTGTAAGTGGTGAAGTGCTACAGAGGGGGGGAGAAGATGGAGAATCCTCAGATGCATGCCTACACCCTGCCATGATCAGAGTATGCACTGGATGATTTATTTTCCAGCTCCAATATTGAGTCCCGGGAAAAGAAAAAAAATCTACATTCCATTAAACTACTGAGGGTTTTATTTTGAAAGGAGAATGTGAATGTGGGTGTGGATGTGTGGGGGTAAAGGAATGGCCATCAGATGTGGCAATCATGAAACTAAAAATGTCTGTCCTTATCTTTATTCTCTTTCTCTCCCCTTTGATTGCTCTTCTCTTTTCTTCTCCTTTCTGTGAAAAGTGTACTGAATACACAGATATAATAAAAAAAAAAAAAAAAAGAGAGAGAAACTTATGAGAAACTCTTGCTGACACCCTCACCAAGCCTTTTTGTCTGGTACGTACTACGTGTCTGTGGTCACGTTGCTTTGCAAACTTTTGCAAACATCCGAAATATTCTGTATTTTTCGAATTGGATGATTTCTTTTGCTCATACATTTGAGAGTGTGAAACAACAGGAGACGATATTTTAAGTGGGAAACTGTGGATTGCATTGGATAGGGCTCTGAAAAATTGGTGAAAAATTCTGCACCAGACGAAGTTGTTGTCAGGAAAAGAATATCTGACAATTTTATAAAAACAAACGCTGGCTGAGGAGATGCTTTTAAATTAAACATGAGTTTGAGCTCAACTGCACTACAGTTGTTGTATTCCCTTAAAAATCTTTTCTAAGTAATTGTTAATATTATACATTTCGTGAAACATTGTTTTATTATGAATACAATTATGGCATAAAACCTGCATCAGACGGATATTTTCCCACCAAACTACAGTCAAAGTTTGGGGAGTTTTAGACTATTGAAATGTCCTTTGCTCATAATATCCATAATATTTGTAATTCTGGCTTTCAGTGCCTACACAGAAAACATGCTGCCACATGAATCTGTGTGTCTGTGTTTGTGTGTCAACACAGACAGCAAAATGACAAATTGTTGCAAAGAAGAATGAGAGGAGTAATGATGGAACAATAATGCCACATGTGTACTGTAGCCTCTGTGTGTGTGTGTGTGTGTGTGTGTGTGTGTGTGTGTGTGTTGGGTGATGAATC
>OMLP01013181.1:25549-36125 GCA_900302685.1 Spondyliosoma cantharus | reverse complement strand
CAACCTACCCTGACATAAAAGCAAGATGATTACTATTCTGGGACAAAGTGGTGATGGACTGGGATAGCACTGATAATACAAACACACACACAGAGGGAGACTTCACACACACCAACTCTTTGGAGCACAGTGGGGTATTGGTATTATCACCACAGAAGATAAATACACACACACAGGCCACAATAGAGGGAGGGAGAGAGGCAGTCACACAGTACAGTACAACATAAAAGAGCATCACTATCGTACACAAAGCTGCGTACACAGGCACTAACACACACACACACACACACACACACACACACACACACACACACACAGTCAATTCACAAATTTGACTGAAGCACAGCAGGATATTATCATAATCCCCAACAGGTACGAGGCAGAAAACCAATCAAGGTCACCTCTGCTGCAGTGAATGGTGAGTGCTTCTGATAATAGCAGAATGAAGGAAATCCAGTTTTTAATCTACCCACCGACAGAAAGACGGGGTGGAGGGAGAAACCAAGAAGAAGAACATCAAAGATCTAGAACAGTGTGTGTGTGCAGGAGAGTCGCTGGATAGATTTTATTTTGTTTTTAATTTGTTTTTTTAAGTTTCAGTCTGCGTTCAATTGTAGTTTTAAGTTTCTATTTTATGAATTAGTGCACTGGAAGCAGGTTCACTACGTGAGCTCACATAAAAGATTTTCGGTAATTTCATAACCAGATGTGTTGGATCAGAGGAACAGCTGTGAATTTTACTAAAATAATAAAAGCCTAAATTCTGCACCATATTGTTCTCTCTGGTTGAGGAATCAAATTTGGCTATCCCAAAAACAAAACATTTATAAAGGTCACACACAATTTCTAATGAGATTTCACTGCACCACCTGATGTTAAGACACAAAATCATTCGGTGGTTAATGAAATCAAATCCTTTGAAACTCTGATCACTGCTGAAACAACAAATGTTTGATGTATGAAAATGTTTTTTAAGTTTTTATTTGGTTTTCAGCTCTTGTTTAATACTTCCTGTTAAAATGCCGTAGGGCAGAATTAGGAAAAGTTTGTGATATGAAGACTCTAAACATATCTTCTATAAGAAAAGAACCCAGGTGTGACAATCCCATATTATTGTTAATCGGGTACTTTTCCATATCTTGATATGCTGGTTAGTGGATAGTGATAAGGGCACTTTTAGTGTTACCAGAGATTGCAGTCGACATGAAATTTGATTTGATTTACTATCAATGTGTTTCACCACCGAAGAACCAATTTATTATGTATTCACGGATGCAAAGTGTCCATAAAAAAGCTTTATAACAAAGTTAATTGCTCTCTCTCTCTCTTGGCGCTGTGCGTGTGTGTGTGTTAGATTGTGTGTCAGATTGTGTGTCCCTCTCTTGCTCCATCAGCAAATATGAAGCGCACATATAGCATTCCAGACTAAAATTATACTGCGCAAAAAAAAAAAAATGGGTTATGGTCCATAAAAATGATGACACACAGTGTACACTTAATTGGAGACTGGACTAATTTAAACCATATTCAATAATCGCAACTTCCTGAATATCTCTCTTTTAGTGCCCTATGATAAACGAGCGCCCTGCACACAAAAACACAAATGAGCCAGCCTAAAGAGAGCTAAATAAAAAGCAGCCTACCACCAAGTAATGACATTCTGTTTTTTGTGTAGACTTTAGGCTTGAAAGTAATGGTGAAAATCTCATAGAAAGGGACTTTTAAATCTTGTAAAAACAATCACATTCACACATCAGCAGCAGTTAGAGAGTCTCAAATTCAGCCACAAGCATCGCTTCTGTCTGAGTCTGCAAATTACCACATTCATCCCTCTCTAAAACGCACATAAACACGCAAAGAGAACCATATTACAAACAATCAATTATTCTATAGTCCAAGATTCCCTGCTGAACTCATGGTAATGGTAAAAAAAACAACAAAGGATAGTTTCTACGTAAGTATACACTAAAGATGAAAATGAATGCCTTTTCTTCTCTCACATTTCAGTAGAGGTTGAAATATTGGGCTTTTAAATACGAGCCTGCCAACAGAAAGAACGTCATGGTTACAATAACAAACAGACAGAAAGCCAGACGCTCTTTTTGAGGAGGAGAACTCTAATTAACAGACACAAGTGAACATTGTGGGTCACTCATCGCCTAATATCAGGAGTCACAGTCATCTAATATCACTCAGCATGGCGTATGCTAAAGAGTTTCCACAAAGCACCGCTGTGAATAATTCACCATCGAAGCATAGATGGTTTTGGCCCGCTCACTCGGTGGGTAAATAGACTACCAAGCAGTTGTCTATCTGTCTGTCTGGACTTTGCTGTTAACCAGTTGCACACAAAGTCTGCATGGGAGTACATGCTTCACAGTCGGATCCAGCCGGACACAGACTCATATTTTTGTCTTTCTGATCTATGGAGCTGGTGTTACAGACCACACCAAGAGCTGTTTTCCTATCTCCAAACACCACTATGGCAACTGACTGAAGGAGTCTTTAGGCAGAGACCTACGCAGCACAATTCATTTTATTAATACGTTCAGGCGAGTACAGGATTTGTGTATGGCCTCCTCTCCTGGAAACAGCATTTGTCTGCGTTTGTCCTACCTCCAGAGATCTCGTTGGCATCCTCAGGAGGCACAACTGAGTCGGTCAGTCTATGGGGCTCAGTCTTGTCTCCTCCATCACTCTCACCTCTTTCAGCTGCAGCGCAGGAAAAAAATAATAATTACACGTTAGCAGAATATATCATAAAAACTGTTATTTTCGGGGAGTCCTTTCTCTTTCTCCGTCTACATAAGGTGATAAGGAAAACCCAGACTCTGATATTTTTAAGATTTACAGAAGGGAATGGTTAAAATAAAGCAGAGGTAACTATGGTACAGAGAGCAAAGAATACATTTGAGTCCAGCATGTCACAAAAGAGGGGAGGACATGGGAGAATAAATGAGGGGGTGAGAGGAAAGGAAAGGGAAATGAGAGAATAGAGGAGGGAAAATTAGGAAAGGAAAAAATATAATAGGAGAAAAACAGAAAAAGAAGAGAAAAGTAAAGAAGAAGAAGAAGAAGTACAGTTGTGCAGAGTCAAGTAAGACAGAGGAGCAGAGTAGAGTAGTGAAGACCATAACAGGGTACAGGTAAATAGAGTGGAAGAGCGTAGCACACTGGAACAGAAACAGAGTGTGTGGGAGCTACACATAAGACGACAGCAACAGAATGGAGCAGAAGGGAAAAAAAAAGTCAACTGCATGAACACACCTTTATGTCTGCCCTGAAGAGGTCTGCTCTGCTCACTGCCACTGACAGCAATCACACTGACAATGTAGTCCTTAGAGGGGTTGTAGTCTGTTATCAACACCTTAGTGTCAGATTTAGATACTATGATTTCCCTCTGCTGACCACCTGACAGAGAGAAAGAAGAAGAAAAAGCAATGGGTCAAAGGTTAGACTCAAAGATGTTTTGATTCAGTGCTTTTTTATTTCTCGTTGCTATACTCAGTTCCTTGGAAGCAAAATATTAATATTCTCAAGGCCGAGGCAATATGACATTAATTCAGCAGAGGAGCTGATTCATACTCTGTGTTCTTAAGGCAGGCAAACATTTTGTTCAAGGTCGAAATATTTCATTTGATAGAGGAGTTGGTCATGAGCATGCATCTTCACAAAAAAATAAAATAAAATTAAGAATAAAGGAGAAAAACATTTTGTTGGTCTGAAGTTGATTCTGTTTTTCATGTTGTTGTTATGTTTTACAGTGGGACTAGTGGGTGAGTCTTAGAGAGTGAACAAATGTCTGAGTTAGTTTGAAGTTTCAAGCTGAGGAAAATGCTATTTATCCCCAAAATAAATTGTCGATCCTCACTACGAAACAAGAGTGTGTGCGGTGGTGTCCTCTCCTTAGCAGTTAATCTCCATCAGGCCAACAGGTCACATTATCACCCCCTTTTAAATTTGACCCCGCAATCAATTCGGCCATCAATAAGGTGTGAGTGTGCGTCTGTGTTTGTGTGCTTCCTCAGCTCTTCTGTCCCCTGTGCCTGCAGAGTGATGACTAATGACGCCTTTAGGAGTAGGAAGATAAATCCTACTGAAGAGGACAGCAGGTCAGGTGAGGTAACTGCATGAATCAGTGTCCACAGCACAAACTGGAAACTTAGTCAGTGGTGGGGAACTAATATACTGTCAATCAACCAGATATCTGGGCTTAAAGTGAAGACTAGGTATTCACTGGGACACCATACGACAAGTGTTGCACTGAGGATACATGTCTCAGGTTTTCCATGACCAAACACCTTTCTTTAAACTTTCTTTTTACAGCCCTTTCCTTATCTACAGAGATATCTCCTTCTTGACTGAAATTGATTTACGAGGTGACAGCTGCAAACGGTTTAAAGAGTTCACCTACAATCACCAGTTTAGTCTTTTTAATGGAAAGAAGTGGGTACACTTGGCTCTTGAATACTACATTTCCATTGCAAAGGTGTTGACAATCAATTTCTTGAGACTTAAAGAAATAGTTTGACAGTTTGGCAAATCTGCTGTTTCACCTTTTTCCTAAAGGTAAGATGAGAATATCAGTACCACTCTCATTTCTGTAGACAATGCACTTAGCTTAGCATAAGGACTGGGAACAAGAGAGATCAGAAACACTAGTATGAGCACCTAAAAAAAAGCTGAGTTTTGTCTTCTTTGTGTAATTCACAAAGAGAAATGTAAAAATGACTGTCGTTTATGAAGGACCTAATGTTGGCGAACACCAGTTGTTTTGTTGTTCAGTAGTTCACCAATATGCACACACATCCTCACTGGTTGCCTGGCAAACTTCATGTGATGACAAAATGCTGCGAAATCACTGTGCCAGGACAGGAAGTTGTTCTAGCAAAAAACTCTGCTAAAAACCACAAGCCACCATTTTTACATTTCTGTTTATGTACAGATTAAACAAATGAGACACACCGTGCTAATTAGTGAGCATCAGATTTAAACTTTGAACCAAGGCAGGCTAAGTGTTTCCCCTGGCTTTCAGCATACAAGCTAAGCTTATTGACTCAGGTCTTGGCTCCATACTTAGTATCAATGTCATCTATCTTTTCATCCAGCTCTTGACAAGAAAACAAGTAAGAGCATTTCCCAAAACGTTGAACCATTAGTTGAAAGTCCAAAATTGATCAAATTTGTTTTCATGACATCTAAAACAGTTTTCATTTGTGGGAAGAATCAGTTGCGGAAAATAAGATTTTAGAAAATCAAATGCTTGACTTGCTTTTGAAATCAGAAAGTACAAAAAGCCATGTTGTTATCTTCATCATTGGCCCAAAAAGCTATGTAAGGCAAGTGCAAAAAATATTGTATAAAACTCACCCAAGAAGAAACAAGTGTACCAGTCTGAACAATAGTCATTTAACGTTATTGTCTAGTCTTGACCATTTTATCTGGCTGAAAATGCCTCATATATTATGGTTTCAGTGAACATTAAAGCTTGTTGGACTGATTTTACAGTTAAACCTTAATGACACGCCCTCACGAGACAATTCATAATACACTAAATAAAATACTACTTAAGCGGGTGCTTAACGCAATTTGATTACTCGGGTCAGTTCAGCTGTAGCATTAGCATTTTTTAGCATATGTTTACCGATTGTGCCGTTAGCATCGGCGGACTCTCAAAGCACCCGTTGTGCTGCTCCAGAATGGAGGTGGCGCGGATAACCAGGCAGACACTTGCCATAACAACCAGTCAGTCTTCATCCTTAAAGTATTTTCTCTTGAGGAGCCAAAATAAGCTTTTTGAAAACACGTTGAACAAAGCATAAATATCACCTGTGTGACGCTTGTCGAAGTTTGTTTTTGTGGCAGTTGGGGGAAATCCCGTCAGTCCAAATCCCCGACGAGGCCACTTGTCGCACTGTTTTCTCAACTGCTACGTTTGTTACGTGAAGTCTGAGAGCCGCTGAAGTAATGTAGCTGTTTTTGTTTTTCTCTGATGTCAAAAGGAAGTCACTATTTTTCTGCTTTACAATATTCAGCTTGAGTTAAACTTGAGCAACTCGATCTACTACTGCCGATGTTGAACGAGCCTGTCCTGAGCGCTGATGATCACGACGAATACCCCGCTGCCATGGTAACGCCTCGTCCTGATTGGCTGCCTACATTTAACGTAGGAGTTAATGGGCACATTAAAACTAGTTTGTACTGTTAAGTAAAAATGTCGACCTTAACTATAGGAAATACAACTAAATTGAATGGCAGAGACCGAACAAAACAACATCAACGTGCCTCTGATGTCTCCTGTGTCACTGCCACAGTAAATATATATAATTATTGTCGTGAACTACTACAACCTATTTTAAACCTCACCTAGTTTGGGCATCACTTCTTGTGCCTCCCAATGCTTGAAAAGCAAACACAATTTCCACTTCACCAACTGATTCCTCTAATTGGCTTCAGCAGTGGTGTGACAATAAGTTGCAGTCGCATACAGTAAAAAAAACTTTTTTTTTGTTGCAAGGTTTGGCTTCATCTCTGCTGAGATTTGAGAGAGAGTAAATATAGACATCTGGCACAGATAAATAACACAGAGATATGCAAGTACACACAGACACAACCCACACTATTTGAAATTCAGAATTGTTGGCAGACTATTGAACAGACTTCCAATAGCCTAAGTGCTTATTTTAGCTGAATTCATGCGCTGCCGTAGAATTGGGAATAAAGCCACTGGACAGGGACGCACAGGCTAAAGTTAACCACTTTCTGATGCAGTGAGACATGGATTACATCATCCATAAGGATACAAGCTGATAATGGGGGAAACATTTGACAAGGGGCAATGTTTGAAAGAATATAAGCAGGCAGAAAAGAACCCAGCTAGTCGTTTAAGTCGGCAAAAATTTGTCATCTGCTTTGACCTAAAACTTGAATCCTTATCCAGTTGCACTTTAGCTGCTTCTTTTTAGAAAAGCTCTCAAGGGGGAAAAAAGGATATTGTGTTGAGCGAAAAGGTTAGCTGCCACTCTGACAGCTCCTTTTGTGATCTAAAATGGTGTTTTATTCCGAACAAAAGGACTTCAGTCAGTGTAAACAAGCTTCACTATGAGTGCTGCTCACTTCATCTGACTCAGATGGACTAAAGATGGACAGAGGACACTGGATATCAGGACACAGGACAGGTATTTGAGTCCTCATGCCTTCTTATTGTTGAAGATAACCAGTGTACAGATCAGTAAGGACACTGAGAGAGTCTATTTTTTTTTTTACTGCATTTGCTAAATGCCAGTGAGCTACTGCTGCACTCCCGCCTGGGAGGAAGTGGCCATAAATTTCAGTTTTTCTTCTCTTTTCAGCTGTCAGAGGCTGCAAGAAATTGTCAGACGAGGCGTTTCTCGCAAAGGGTTGTTTGCGAGTAACAGGTTTTCTTCCTACAGAGTGCTTATTCAGTCCTGCTTATTCATTTTTACAACGGGCGGTGAAAGAATTGTCTGCAGTGTTCAGCACGGCATTAATTCGGAACAAATGCAGGCAGCGGTGCAGCAACAGTTAAAGATCTGATGTGATGGATATGTATGGCGGTGAGGGAAGGTGTACTGCATGATGAAGGAGACATCAGTGGTAATTAGGGTGATTACTGACTGCACTGTGCATGACCTAAAACAGACGAGGTCATGCCTTGTGTCTGTACAATGACTGACTACTGACAGACGCAGGACAAAAGCCAGATGTCAGGCATCCATCATGCCAGCACAATTGCACAGTGATAATGCTGAGTGAGTGACTAATATGGCCACCGTTGTCTTCGTCTGCCCCGGACTGAACTCCATCATGAGTTCACAAGGGTCTTACTGTCTTTTATATCTATAGGTCCCATTTTCAAATCTGCTGACAGCTCCACGTACGCAGCAAAAACACTCCTTTGTCTCAAACTTGGCAGAGGTGCAGGACAAACTTTGAGTCTTCCACATCTCTCAGGAGATTGATCCCTTCAAAGAAGCTTTGATAAGAAGTAAATTACATAATCCCTCATGACAGACAGGAAAATCCAAATCATAATAGGATCCTTCCCCCCAAATTTCAAAGTAAGGTCCCACTTATCCTCAGCATAAAGTTTGTTTTTTTTCTATCTGTGTGTGTGTGTGTGTGTGTGTGTGCGTGTGCGTGTGTGTGTGTGTGTGTGTGTGTCACAGTAAAATGATCCTACCTGGTATACTGTTGTAGAGGAATAGATAGCTGTCAAAATCTCCTTTGGGCTCCTTCCATGAAACAAGGAGTTTACTCGAGCTCAGCACTTTGAAGCGCAGCCTCCTCGGGGTTGGAACTGAAAAACAATTAACCACATTTAATAAAGCTGGGGAACGACTGGAGATAAACAATACGTTGATGAATGAGTATCATGTTAATTAAAAAGTTCCCAGCTACCAGTCAACATGTGTTAACATGACAACAAGTCAGTTGTTAAACCCAGAAACACCAAACAAAAAACTTCCCAGAAACGCCACAAATCAGAGGGACTCCAAGAGGAAATGAATAAATGGATGGACAGAAGGGCTGAGTGAATTTCAATTTTGAAGTTACTGTATCCATGAGAGTAACACATAAAGCAGGCCAGCATGGCGTACAGCTCAGCTTCAGCTCGAAAACAGCATGAAAAAGGTTTAAAAAGACACAGATTTAGATTTCCAGTCAAATTCTCTTTATAAGATTCCACTGAAAAGTGATACGTGGAGGGATGATACAGTCCGGTGAAGAGAAGGGGAAAAAGCAGATGTCCTTGCCTGCGTCAGTGCGTGAGTTTACATTTTTGATCGATACATTATTATGGAGAAATGATTGTATTACAGCAGCATCCTCAGCAGCTCGCTGTACTGTCCAGCCCTCTGTCAATGAAAAGTGCAGTGGCCTGTTAAAAATGGTGACAGCAACCATTCCCTGCGATTTTTCTGTGTGTGTGTGCAGTATTTGGCCTCTTGCACTTAATATATTTTGTACTGTAGAATCAATCTGTGGAATTTGACTGGTTTAATCTACAGACACAAACACAAACGACAGAAGAAAAGGGAGGGACAGCAGCTACACAGAAATGTAGTATTATGGAATACTACATATTCACCTCAGATGAAAACAAAAGTCGTAGACATAGTCTTCATGTCTGCGACACATATCACCATTTCAACGAATATTCTTTGTTAGTTTATGTACAAAGTATTCACCAAGATTTCTAATGTGTTTCTACAGAGTTTCTAGCAGACACTGTCATCCTTTAATCAGATGACGCTGCCAATGTAAAGTCACTTTACCTGTCAGCACTCTTGAAAACTGAACATGTCTTTAAGAGCCTTCAACAGAAATAACTACTGACTGACCAGTGAACGAACTTTAGGGTCAGGATACCGCTATTAATCAGAAGATGTGGTCGATTTCCACAACTATATGTAGATTTTTTTTGATAACTTTGTGAATAAAATATAAACAGAGTAGGTTTGAAATAAATCCAGATTTCGCTGTACTCATTTATAGCGCCGTCGAGGTTCTATAAAATAGAATTTTATAGTGAGTCTGACTCAAATTCACATATAAGTCACTCAAGGAAACAACTTTGCAACCGTCTATATAAATACGGAAAAAGGAGAGTGTAATCTACTTTGCCTGAAGGTATCAAGGGAACAATATTAATGAACTACAGTTTAATGAATCTCATTGGGCTGTAATAAACATTAAAGGACCCCTCGCCCTAACTGCTGACCCACGTCGGCGTTCCCAGAACCTAAATGTAATGCTCATTATTAGCAGGTGATTGATGTTTATAGAGTGCTGACATGTAAAGACTGTACATGAGCCTTTATGGAGAAACTGTGTAGAGAAAAAATAGGTGATATGATATGAACAAACCTGAGGGGTTCTGTGCAGGATTTTCACTCGATGATGAGAACAGACCTTCATCTTTCTCAGTTGAAAAATCCCATTCAGGCACATAAATCAGAGAGAACTGTATACTCCACATTATTGTATTGTTATGTTGGAGGCAGAAAAGTCAGAGATGCTGGGGTCAAACTTTAGTATGTTAAAGGCGCCATATTGTGGGATGTGAGAATTCAATGTCATTTTTCATTATTAAGCAGGTCTAGGTGCTGTAGAAATGATGTGAAAGTTTCAAAACACTCTACAACCCACAAAGAAATGCACACAGCATGTATTCAGAAACTGTGTGTTTAAATAAGTCATCAGGACAGAAGCACCAGCAGGGCTGATGTGAAGCACAGTGGGCTGAGCCTGCTCAGGCCTATGAGAGCTGATCAATCAGAGCAGACAGACACTAACAGAGCATTCAGACAGAAGGTGTATAGAGGTGCTGCAGCAATGGACAGTATGAGAAAAAAAAAAAAAAAATTTATGTTAAAGCATGTAAACATTTTGAGTGGACATCCAACATAAAAGTATGACCTTGAAAATCAGTACATATATCATTGTAATATAAAGATAAGAATTATTTTTCTGTACTTGGCTCAATTATCAAGGTAAAAGGAAAAGTTAAAAAAGTTAATTTATTGCCAAAAAATCCTCTCAGCTGGACTTT
>OMLP01013181.1:0-17523 GCA_900302685.1 Spondyliosoma cantharus | reverse complement strand
CAAAGTCATAAGATTTATAAAAGAGCTCTTGGATCTGTTTGTTGGAATAAGCTGAAACTTCTGCATTCGAACTGTTGCTGAAATGAAAACATCCTACATCGATTCGTAAATCGCCTGACCTTCATGGACCTCATTACAGAAACTTGGTCTGACATCATAGTTTATCTCAGTTTAGGATGATTTAGGATTGTTGGTATTACAAAAGCGCACAATGTATGCCCAATTATTGAAGTCTCAGGCGTGTGTGAGCTGACTAATCAGATCAGACCGTTTATTCGGGAGGGGGGTGTCTTAAAGAAACAGGAGCTACAACAGACGGAGGGAGGAATACAGTGCTGCAGCATTTTTTAGCATTAAAGCATGTAAACTTGTATTAGTAGTAGCCCAAAATAAAATTATGAACTTGAAAATTAGCATAATATGTCTCCTTTTAAATTAAGATAGGACAAGCAGTGAAGATCTGTTTCTATAATGAGGCTCCTGGTGTTGATCATGAGATCAGAAAGGATTGCTGGGTGGTTCTGCTTTAGCTCTAAAGCCAATAAAATACCAGCAGATCAGAATATCTGAGTCTCATTCATAAAAACACACATCTTTTATAATTTAACTTGTGATATGCTCATCATGCCACATGATGACATATTAACATAAAGTATGGTCAACTGGAACTCAGGTGTGCGTTTTCTTGTTCAGAGTGTATCCAAATTTTTAGCATCCATTACTAAAAACAGTCCATGTTTTGATGAGCCGCAGTTTGATTAAATCAGGTTTGCTGAGGTGATGCTGATTGGAAAGCACACCGGAGCGCTGTATATTGTGCGGCACATTGCGTAGCAAATCATCACAGCCTGATGCACACAGTTACAACACATTTATTAAAAACCCCTCGGAAGCATGGCAGCCTCGGCAGCTGGGTTGCAAGCGTTGCCGTGCTGTGAGGGTGAAATGGCATGATGATGTTTAGGTGATATGATCATGAGCGTTGTGTAATCTGATTGGACTGAGCCTGCACATCAAACAGAGAGACGGCAGAGGGAGGGATGATGTGGAAACACGGCAGGGCAGAGTGGTGAGGGGAGGCTTGAAAGAAGGAAGGAGTGATGAAGGGAGCAGATGGGGGAGAGGTTGGATGGCCAAGGTGGGAAGGCGAGGACTTAAAAGCAAAGAAAAGTTGGATGTGGTGGACAAGGGGGGATAGGACATCACTTGAAAGGGAAGGGGAGAGAGGAGGAGGGGAGGGATGTGGGATCAGTAAGAACAGAGAGATGATTGGGGAAGAGGAACTTACCTTGACTCTGTGCCTTACTGGGAACATGGGAAACCAGGGCCAGTAGCACCAGCGGAGCCCATAAACACCACCTAATCTGCCCAGTTGACAACATCCTCACAACCAGCAGTTTAGACCTGTGCAGAGAGAGAGAAGATTATGTTGAGAAGAAGCAAAGCAAGAGGGAAAGAACGGGGGATTTCAGTGACAGAAACACCATGAATGCCATTCAGCTACGGAGAGCTTCTCAGGGTCCACCTTGCCCACACATAGCCCCGAGACACTGATCTGGAATCAGTTACTCCAATCTGGTATCCACTTTGATACAATTACAGAGCAGTAATCCAACAGTCTAGACTGACCGCAGAGCAGTGGTCGAGCCCCCCGCCTACGTAGAGCAGGCTGAGGGCGACACAGACAAGGACTTTGTTTGAGAAGGAGTGAACAAAAGAGCGACAGAGTGATAGACAGACAGGAAGAGAGCAGTTTGATTGACAGTCCAGAGAAGGAGCGTTTCACCAGCGCCATTGTCGAGAGCAAACTCTACATTTGCTTTCCTCTTCTTCCTATCGCATCTCCTGTGTTCACACTTTTTGTCCCCTCCAACATTTCCCCCCTTTTACTCTCTTCCCCTCCAGTCTGCCACTCATTATTATTACACACGGAGGATGGACACAGATGGACAGCTTATCATTTGTGGGCAGCACAATCTGGCTGACAGCATGTGCAACAAAAGTTGTTTCAAGATTGAGCCATCCCCCTGATGTAAAGGTGGTACTGGAAGAACACGCAGCCCCTTCAATTCATTCAGGCGGTGTCAAAAGGGCAGAATAATGACAATGCATATTAATAAGCACGAAATACTCCAGGAAATGGGATTGATTTTCTTCTTTTTTTATAGATCAGCCTCAGGACAGGGGGGAAGGAAATGATTCTGTTAGCACACACACACACACACACACACACACACACACACACACACACACACACAAATAATTAATGCTAGGCTATACACACACAAATGAGTGTTAATCACACTAATTTGAGATTAGACCTTCTCAGAGTGAGAATCGATTAAAAAAGGTATCTTTTCTCTCTACTCGTGTGAATGGAATAATGAAACATCAAGGCACGTTACAATCAATTTAATCCAAAACCAAAAAGTTTGTATTCCCGATGTGTTTCGTCTTTCCAGTCCGGAGGGCAACTTTGTTGATTGGTTAGTGAAGACCAGGGTAAATGCGCCGTCTTCATCAAAATAAAGAAAATGTTTAATGAGTTTGCAGTCAAATGCCAATCATTGTAACACGCGCATCATCCAAGACTGATGTGAAAGTGCGAACATGTTCATAGACTGAAGAGAAAATAAAAGGCTATTTGTTTGAGTCTAAAATAATAATAGTTTTTTAAAAAAGAAAATCAAAATTTAATTTCAAATTATTCCACCTGTCTGTGAGGCTGCACGAGTTTGAACAAAAGGGAGTTCTGTCCCCGCTGATCATTTCAAAGTGCTGCTGACGGGTTTAATTAAAGTTTCTCGGCCAGATTTGGGTCAAACTATCAGATTAATTCTGATGAAGTCGCCTCGTTTGAAACGCGCCGCGCACCTGAGAACTCACACGCAACAATGAATGAAATCGCCTTTCATACCTCTCCAGTCATCAATTCAAAGCGTCCTCTCACTGTCCCCAAAGGAGAAAAATCCTCTGAATACCAAAGACTGCTGCCTCCCAGTGGGTTCCTCTCTCTTCTCCACTCTTTCCCTCCTTCTCTCTCTATCTCTCACTCCGTCTCTCCGGATACAAGTCGGTCAGTCCGGAGTGGGTGTTTCTCTCCTCGTTATTCAGCCATCCCTCCCTCCAGCTATTCCTCCCTGTCCCAGCCCTCTGCTTCGCCCTTGTTCATCTCTGATAGAGGGAGGGAGGGAGACAGAGAGAGAGAGAGAGAGAGAGAGAGAGAGAGACGTGAACCAGTGCCGCTGCGCAAAAGCCTCCGCTGCCAGCCTGCTGGTTTAAATCCGGCTTCAGCTCCCCGGGGCCCTCGATGAGCGCCTCCGCGGTCACGACGGGACTTGCCGTGGGGACATATCCGGCTTTAAAAGAAGCCACATGGTCGCTGGTGAAACTCGTGGAAGAAAAAAAGTCAGTCTGGAAAAAGGCTCGGTGCGCTCGGAGCAGGTGCCTCGCCATGCCCTGCTGCGCTGCGAGCTCCGGTGTTAAAGGCACAATGACGCAGGTTTTCGCCTCAGTTTACAAATGAAGCTCTCTGACTGCAGCTGTCATACGAGTCACATTATTTCACCCACTTTGAAGAAAATGTGATTTCAGTGGCAAACATTTTTTTAGTCTTTGAAGTTGACACACACACAAGGGAAGGTTTTGACTGGGGACCTCATTCCTCTGGACCTCTGACTGTTCAAAATTCAATTTCTGTTTATTTTCTGATGCTCCATACAATCAGGTAGAACATCAAGTTACATCAGATCACCTCAAGGTTGTTTCAGCAACAAGTGATGTCTGTATGTTGTTATGTTTACCAAACTTTAAACCTCAGGTGTGTCTTTGCAAGGCTGTTGTGTATGTGTCTCTAAAGTTGTTCAATAATTTCATCAGCAGTAAACAGATTAAATCAGTCGGCTGACATTTTGAAATGAATAGTTTGGGAAATATGCTTAGTCGCTTTCTTGACGATTGACACCACTCTTTTCCCTAAATATGAAATATAAAGTCAGGGGGCAGTTAGCATAGCTTAACATTAAGACGGAAAATGGTGGTCCACAGCGGTCTCAGACGTCAATACAAACACAAATTTGTGTCATCGTATTGATAATATATTCGTTTGTAGGTTGAAAGAGAGACAGAATTGATTAGTGTGAAGGTATTTCTCCAAAGTCATATAGCGCTGATATCGGCTAAATGTGGTTGTATATCAATACATGACTTCAACGCAACTAATCCTTCATTTAAATATGTAACTTTAAAAGCTTGTGCTGCTAACAACAAGCCTCCAGGACATAATGAGAGCAGCTTTATACATTATTGTAAAATGAAAAATCTGGTAAAGCGCATGTAGGCTGATTACAGCATGGCAGCTTTGACAACTCCGCACAAGGACCTGTAGAACAAAGGGCACAAGCTGGAGAAATAACTATAAGGCTTCCTTCTACAGAAATATATGTAACTCCTGTGGTGGAACAAGTAGGAGTGGCTTTCCATGAATCAGAAGGTTGGCGGTAGCGCAGTGAAACTGCAGTGAAATGTGCTATTAAGACACCTTTAACGTCTACGAGAGCCAAATGTCATTTTGAAGCCTGACTTAGGAACCACGTCCAAATGTCTCAGTTGAAAGGCAGGATTGTGAAGTCTTTTCACTTGTGACCATTGCAGTTTTTCAAACATCCTTTCAATGGAATGATTCACATCTTGAAAACAGGGGAAAATGTTACGCCTATCAGAACCTCTACAGCTCACAACCTACCATGCTTTATCATGTTTTATTTAATTTGTATAGAAATTATTTTTACAGAAAGTCTAACAATAACCAGTTGCAGTCTTTTATTGTGAGTCATGCTTCCCATTTCTTCCCTATTTCCAGGCTTTGGCTAAGCTAAGCTAATTCTCTACTGGCTGTATTTTCACATCAGTGGACGGATATGTGAGCGGTTTTGATCCTCTTAACTAACTCCTGACGAGAAAGCAAATAAATCAAAAGCTATTCCCTTTTATCTTGCCCAAACTGAGCATTGGGTCAGTCAACAGCACTTTCTTCTATCAAGCAGAGAAAAAAGATTGGAGTGCACTTTATAATCCTTTTTATACACTCAGCTCCTCTGCTGCTGAAGAGACTTTGTGACTCGCCCTGAGGGGGGAAGAATGGGAGTCATGGGAAACACAGGCTGGTGAAATGTGCCAGTGGCTGGTTGAGTTGAAACGCAGAATAGTTGCACTCCAGGTGTGTCCCTGAAGCACTAGACACAGAGACACACACACAGACACACAGACACACACACACAGACACACACGCTCACACACACACACACACACATGCTCTTAAAACACACAAAAGCACGCCTTAACTAAACAACTGTCCAGATGCTGTAAACACTATAATCAAGTGGATACGGATTCTGTCCTCCTCCCTCCTTCCTTCCTCCTCGTTCTTCCTACAGCCTCGTCCTCCCTTCCTGTCCGTCTGTCGTCCGTTCATCTGTTGCCCGTTTGCAGCAGACCACACACTGAACAAACACAGCTGATGCAGACACTGTGTCACTGTGTGTCTGCAATCAGGGGCCGGACGTTGTGACCTAAAATCATATCAGGATAAATGATCAGATGTACCTAGATAACAGTCACTGCGCTGATATAATGATATCTCTAAAAGTCAGCTCATGTATTTCCTTTCTCATTTTGGCTCTCTCTCTCTGTTGTGGTTATCCTGTATAATAAGAGCACTCGTTGGTTGTGGAGCTGTTGTCAGTTGATACTCAATTAAATATCAGGACTACCTTCCTGAGCTGGACCACTTTTTAACAGTCCATGCAGCAGTTGTCTCAAATGTCTTTTCTTTTTTAGCCGTGTTGGTCTGTTGGTCGGTCAGTCCACCACTTTGGTTCAGACCGAAATATCTCAATAACAATTCAATAGATTGTCAATAAGTTATATAAAGACATTCATGGTCAGAGGAAGAAGTCATCTGCAATCTGTCATTACTTGACTCATCCTCTAGTACAACCCTCACTTTGTTTATTTGTGAAAGATCTCAACAGCTGATTGACTGTTTGTCACAGATGTTCATGGTGACTAGATGATAAATCCTGCTGACTTTGGTGACAGCCTTACTTTTCCTCTAGCTTTGGTTTTTCAGTGACATTTCTGGACAACTCTTTGATGGATTGCCATGAAATTTGAGACAGACATCCACGTCCCCCTCAGCATAGGTCTGGATTTCAAAGGGGCTAGAAGGGACATGTAGGTTAGCCTTGATATTTAGACCACTTGCATTTCTCCCCACCCAAAAACAACTGCAGAGGAAAGTAGTAGGGGACTTTTATTTAGATCAAACCGCTTGCCTGAGAGCCATGCTGCATTATATTCCATTATGTTTTTATTATCAGCTGCTGCTGGGAGTAAAGACATTTCCACTACAAATTGATCCAAAGGCAGAAATTGGTGCATAAAATAATGCCCCAAAACAAGCTTTCCCAAGTCTCTGTGTAGCAGGGCTAAATCAAAGATCATAGCTCTCACTTACCTGCTTAATTCAGATAGATTTACAGATAGGCTGAAGATCTATAAGCCCCATGATTTTAAACATGATATTTAAGACTATACTTGCGCTATTGGCGGCATTCTCAGGTCTGGAAAGATCAACAGACGAGCGAAGAAATAAATACGCTCATGGTGATGTGTCATCCAGGGAACAAACCAATGACACAGTGAGTGGAAAATGACTAAGCAACTGTTTTCATTTTGCTGTGCATAGCATCATATTGATAAAAGATGTCATTAAAACCAACTAGGATCAGCTGGTTCAGAAACAAATACAGTCAGAATGTGTTAGATGAAAGATAATGGTTGTTTGATTTTACTTTGTATTCTCAGTTGCTGCAGTCCCAGGTGGGTTTAGATCGACAGCCCCTCCCCGGGGACATGCAAGCCAGCGGACCTAAAGACCTGCCCGATGGGTGAACCATGCTGCTGTCCTCCCTGCATGTCCCTTTTGTCACCTGTTCATTTCATGTGATGTCTCCCCTCTGTTCCCATCTTCATCCTTCCCTTTTTATTATTCCATTTTCCCCTCATATTGTTCTCTCCCCTGCCTCTCCCTCTCTTTTTCAGCCTACTCCTAATCTGTTCATCCTCCTTCTGTCTACCTCTCAGCGCCATCGCTGTCCATCCCAACTGTGGCTCTGTTGAATAAATGCATCACTCACATGGAAGAGTTGATCCATAGGTCATTCAGCTCAGCGCCATATGGTCCAACTGTGAAGCTTCATAAAGTTTTTCAAGTCCTTCCACTGCAACAAACGTTGTGTTTACTGCAGGTACTTTGGCGAGATTTTAGCATTACTCCATCAAAAACTCTTTAATACATTAGTAAATAAAGCAAATCTCCCAGTCATCCTATTTCCTCACATACAAGTCTGTAACGTGGAGTAGGGAGATCTTAGTTTTTACCGAATAACACACAGGCAGGAATTAGATAAATCTGTGCAGTTTAGATCAGCTGTCTCCCTGCGTGTGTGTTCAGGTGATATGTGACAGATCTATATATATAATATATATAAACTAAGCACTGGATGACTTTGTGGTGAGACAGTATGGATAAAAAGAAAAAACTCTGACAGCCAATTATACTCAAGTCTGATGCTGAGAAGGTTTAGGGAGGTGCTACACACACAAAACACCATTTCTTTTTTGTATAATAAACTGTATGCAGACACTTTTCACAAGTTTTTCATGCATACCTTTCCTGCATGATGCAACCTTTTGCACAGCACCATCTCAGACGGGAACCTTTGACTTGATAATCCAAGTAGCAGCTGTTCCTTTGATTCTGGTGTCATCGTCTGTGATAAGCAGCGCTGGTGTTTGCACTGGACCGACGTATTGTGATGATAAAAGTGATCAAACCGAACCGCAGTCTGTCGCATTTCCTCTGCCTTCCTATAATTATTATAAACAAGTGGCCATTGTCGCTTTGACAAACACAGAAAGTACAATTTCCTGTGCAGCAGAGGATTTCTTCCAGGAAACAGGAACCCTCTCATTTGTGTTGACACAAGCGCATGTTTAACCTCGAACTGGGTTGGGAGAGGAATATTGATTGTAAGGTATCAATCAGCACGAGTGGGAGAGCAGCAATTTCTCTCTTACTGCTGTTATTAATATCAAAAAGTTGTGTCTCTTTGAAGAAATTGACAGAAATAAAAAGAAAAACTGCAATTTCGTGGCATTCAGTAAAATCATTTATTCACATTTTCATTTGATTCTCTGTGTTAAGTCACACACACACACACACACGCACACGCACGCGCACACACACACGCACACACACACACACACAGCAAACAAAGTCTGCAAATAGCAAACATAGTACTTTTTTTACATACATTTTTCACGTTCTTTCCCTCTCACGCATAAACCCATCGACACACGCATCACACACACACAAACCCCCTGCCCTACATTTATAAGATGCAGAGACAACCCATGGCGAGGAGCTTAGCACTCTGCCACAGTGACAGACAGCCGAGATCACCGTGTCATTCACACACTCACAATGAGCTGCATTTAAACCAGCAGAAGAAACATGGTTTGTTTGTCTTGTAAGCTCACACAAAAAGGGACCTGGTTAAGTTCAAATATAGTTGACACATTCATGGGTCCACACACACACGCACTCATACATGAGAACTTTTACAACATGAGGTTTGTGTCAACGTGTCTATCTCAACCCTTTTTTCTGCTACACACACGCACATGCACACACACTCCTCTTGAGCTCTGTGTTAATAACAAGCAGCAGGTTAATATGAGGGCAGCAATGGACTGAAGTGACCTCAGCCTACTGATTAGTCCAACTAGTCACAGTTATTAGCCAGCGTGTCATCTGGTACCAGCCGTTCCCAGCGCACTGCTAACCTGATGGCTCCTGCGGGCATGATACATTATGTAACTTTTCCCGGTGGGATGCATGGATGGAGGTGAGCTATTCAGGAAATACTGCAATTTATTTAAGAGCTGATCCAAGGCCACAGCCTGGTGTTTAAGGGCTTTTCAATAAAGATAACTTTAACATGCACAGACTGTTGTCTAGAGCCATTTAGTGACTGTTTTTTGCATTTGCCATTTTTAGCCCTGCTACCAGCACAGTTCTAGGAATGATGATGTTAGGTTGTGGGTTAGTTGGTCAGTCCACCAGACTTAAATATCTCAAGATGGATAATCATGTAATTTCGTGCAGCCTTTCATGGTCCCAAGGGGACAAATCCCAATGACTTTTCCTCCAGCGTCACCACGAGGTTGACATGTGGAACCACATGTTCTCCACCATACGTTCTCCGCCCATCTAGCATCACTTTTGCACTTTAAGGGCTACATGATCAAATAAGAAATAATATTTAATATGCAATGGGTTTTGGTTGGGAAAAGATTGTGCTTACAGAAGTCTACCCACGTCGTTTAGGTAACTTTCATAATGTTATTTATGTAAGTTATCTTACTTTTGTTACATAACTAAAAGGTGCAACATGTGCAGCTAGTGGTTTGGGGACCAGGGGAATGTTAGTGTTTACACCTTTAGCAAAGGAGCTTAGGACCAGAATAGGCTGGAGTTAACATGCTAACTTCAATAGATATCGTTCATTCTGTACTCCTGCAACAGAGGGACACTTCCAGGAATTAAGTGTACAGCATCTGACCAGGTTTCTGTATTGAATGTGTTGTGAGTGAGAACCAGCTAATGGATAGACGGTCATGGGATTTGGTATCTTCTTCATTATGTTAGTATGGTAATTGTTAAGTTTAGTTTGGATTTTAAATCATCATTACTATTTTTTGTATATTATTTTCTGTTTAAAAGTCTGTTAATTTCCATGTTTTTCTTTCTGAGACAGACACACTTAAAAATTAGATGTTGCATCTCAGGGGATTTATCCTGAAATTACAGGGTAACTTGATTTATTGATTAAAATGTAGTCATTATCCACTCACTGATGCCAATGGACAGCTGGATGATAAGATAATTTTCATTTTGGGGTCCTGTAATTTTGAAAAGATAAAATAACAACTTTGTCTACTGCCTCGCAGAGCCAAAAGGATTGTAAACTCTTGTTTTTCCAGTCCTGAAGACACTTACCATGAATATTACACCATGTGACCAACGTCCAACAACCAATTGACAGCAAGTTTATCCTGCATCCAGTAATAAAGACACTTTTCACGGAAAAAAACAAATTACTGGTAGTATTTTGGTAAAATGCTTAAAAACAAGTACTCACCACAAATTAGACTTCTCTTATTCATGGCTGACATCCTAATCAGGGATAATAACGTTCTAATCCACAAAGATAAAATATGCATTTGTGATTTCCAGACCAATTAAGTTGGTACGATACATTTTTGAAAAAGAAATGCTGGTTGAGCAAAAGGTTACTTCCTGCCAGAGTAGCTAGCCAAATTGACAGAGCTGGCAGCCACAGTCCAAGAAGCATTTGGCAGGTGACTAACATTTTTGCTTGCTGTGACTTGTCCTGAGCTCCTGGCCTGTGGGGAGGGAAGTGGAGGACAGGAGACAATTGACTTGAAAACACTGTAATCATGCCTCAGGGGCGCTCAGGCCATCAACCTGAACAGGCGCTTTTCTTTTCTTTTCTTTTCTTTTCTTTTCTTTTCTTTTCTTTTCTTTTCTTTTCTTTTCTTGATAATATTGAAAAAGCTCCACATTTCCATCATGTGATAACACTGATAACCTTTATGTAATCACCCATATTTAATCAAGTCAGGCACACTTATTGGCACTCTGTGTCAAGAAGCTAATTAAACTCAAAAGAATATTGTGTTCCAGTGAATCTTATTTCATTTCTCTGGTATTACAGTATTTGCTCTGTCACAATGTAATGTATGCCATGATTAAAAAAAAGATGTAAAAAATATGATAATAGACTGTTCAGCATCACCATCTCTGAGATGAATATGGTGTATTTGGACAGATTTTGATCCTCTGAGACATTTCCAAGTAATAACCTTCCAGTGTTCTTCAATTGTAGATCCCCTGTAAACTGGATAAGTATTGGACAATGACTCCATGAAGTGTTCAATCCTAAAGCATAAATTGTATGAACAGTTTGTTCTTTTTTCACATCTTTGACGAAATTTCTCCTGGAACAAACGTGAGTCTTACAACATAAAATGTCAACACAGGAGATCTTAAAAAACAGTAATTTTAGAATTTATTTGGCACTTGTCAAACTTAAAAGCAGGTTCAAACGGTTGATAACATTTGCGTATTTAAATCGAGATCAGCCCAGAGAGAATTTACATCATGTTTAATCAAAATCAAACAAACAGTGACGTGTTCAGGATAGAGTTCAGAATAGAAATGAGTGAGAAACTTGGTTTTCTTTGTCCTTGACACTGAATGAAACCAAAACCCACTTGCTTTCAGTGTACTTCGTATTTCTTTTTAACTCACTTATTTTGGCTTCTATCACTGTCATGAGAGGATTTTTAATACCTGTATTAATTACTGATCTTGGCTTGTACCGCCTGCTTTGGTGCCGCTTTAATTGGACCAACTGGGCTTTTCAGACCCTCAATATGATCTTATGATATATGCTATTTGGTGAATACTTTCATCCCAGGCTTCTCTGAGCTGCGTACAGTTTTACTGTTTTGGCCCCCGGCTGGATTTGGACCCTATAGTAGGTTTGGCAGTGTGACTGTGACTCTGTATGCACCAAGCTACGTCACGCGGTATCAACACATCACTCTCTGAGGACCCATGAGAAGAACAAAACTTGCTAATAAAAAGGCTCAACAACCCTTCAAAAACAACTTTATTGTAACACATTTGTTGTAGTTTTTTACAATCAGCACAAATTGTATTTTAAAGTGCTGTCTGCTGCTTTGCACTAATCCTGTGGTTGAAAGTTATATCTTAAACTTTTGATCTCGTCCTTAGGCAAAAATGTACAGCAGCCTGTCGCTCTCTCTTGTGTGTGTGTGTATGTGTGTGTGTGTGTGTGTGTGTGTGTGTGTGTGTGTGTGTGTGTGTTTGTGCAACAAAGTTTAATTTCCTGCGCGTATGTATCACTCAGTATACTGAGCTGAAATGCACACAGACAGACAGATGAATGGGATGGAGGCAACATGAAAGTCGCATGGATGCTGAGCTGATCAATGGAAGCATGAATGTAACAGGTAGAAGAAAGGTAGCGATGGTCTAATCTGATAAGGCCGATTCTAGTTAGTGTTGCTGTCAGTCTCTTCCTGGAGGGTAAAAGAGTGGAGACAAAAGAGAGAAAGGAAGAGAAGGGGAGCTGGACGCCTGTGAGCGAAGTGTCTTTATAGGATGTCTGTGCTGTGCAGTTAGTAATGTTATCAACATTAAAATCAATAAATGATGAACCCAGTGGCTGAACATAGATTGGTTGGGGATAAATGAAAGTCTGACACGAACAATGTTAATTTGTCGATTGAAATGAAATTAATTGCTTACTATTTTGATAATCGATTAATTCTTTCAGGTATCTACTAGTTCCAGCTTCTTAATGCAAGGATCTACTGCTTTTCTTTGTCATCATGTCATTAATAATAGTCAAGCTCGGGGGGAAACAGAATATTATGCAATCAGGATACAACAAAAAGGCATCAATTCAAGTAAAGCTACAGGGGGAAAAAATACGTTATTAGATTGCAGATATATTGAGTAAAAAGCTGGATTACAATTTTGAAATAAAGACAAGTGTATAACCATGCACATACACTAATGACAGTCTCACACTATGTCACTCTGGTCTGAAGTGAAACCTGTGGATAAAATCTACTTTCCCCTTTCTTAAATCCATAAAATTGTCCAAAGAAGACACCCCTATATGGAGACGTTAAAGTCAGACAGAAATAAAAGCACATATAGTACAGACTGTGCTACAGTGTTGCAGCACCCCCTGCTGGTAGCTTTATGTTCATGCATCTAAGATAAAGGAGAAAGGTGTGTCATGTTTGACCAATCAATAGGCTATGACAGTGACTTTCACTGGAACAGTATTGAAGAGCATTTGAAGGACATTTTTCTCATTTCCTCATTTCCATCATAATGCACAGTGGGTCTCAACCTTTTTGGCCTTTGGAAACGTCTACTTGAGACCCCTCACACAGATTATGGCTTTATCGTGGACACCAGTTGTGCTTAGTACAGGACCAGAACAGGATTTCAACAGGCCTGAAGAGGTAAACGCATGTCATATTTCTTAAAAGGAAGAGAAACAATATTCTGGAATAAATAGCAGTTCTTTCTTAAGTCTGGAGCTGGGTGATCTCCAAGATTCTGAGCCGCTGCCTGAGGATATCAGCTGTATGACAGAGAGACCAGGAATGTCAGTGCAGATATAAATGTGGTGCACATTGTACTGTCAGCCAATCTGCAACGAGAGGAAAACCAGACAAGGTGTTCGCTGACTAAACTACAGGTGACTGTAACGCTGTGATAAGAAGAAAGTATAACAGGAAAACTTTTTTTTATCAGTCAAAGTTGAAGCTGACCTTTAATTTGACTGTGCCACGTGAAAAAGAACAAGATGAAGCTCTAATCTGGAACAGGGATGGAGCCTGAATATACTTTGATTCTACTACACACTAAGAAAATACAGATATAGGTCCATCTCGCAGGTGTGGCAGATCAAGATGCTGATTAAACAGCAATGCACAGGTGTGCTTTGGACAGGTGACAATTACAGGCCACACAATCGCACAATGCAACAAGTGTTGAAGGAGCAAACACTCGGTACGCTGGCAGCAGGAATGTCCACCAGAGCTGCTGCGAACAAACACAGGCCGCATTTTATTGATGGCAAGGCGAATGCACTGTAACTGTCACCCATTGGTGGACCAGTCACCCTCCATCTCCTCCTCATGTTGCGGCATGATAATGCATGGCCCCATGTTGCAAGGACATGGAAAATATCTTGGTTCTTGCATGAATGACTGAATACCCACCAGAAATGTAAGTCATTGAGCATGTTTAGGATGCTCCGGATCAACGAGTCAGGCCATGGGGCACCTGTGACCAAGAAAATGTATAGTTCACTACATAATAATAAATGTCCTTTATCAAGGTAAAACTGCACATTACAGATTGGCCTTTAATCGTACAGCTGTGCACTAATCATGCTGTTTAATCAGCATCTCGATATACTATATATTACTTTACAATAAAAGTCTTAAATCTTTAATTGCATTAATTTAATTTAGTGTTGCACGAGTATTCCTCTTGATTGTATTATTTATATAAAATACCTGCTTCGGGGGGTTTTAGACATGCACAGCCAACACGTTTGTGGACTAAACTAGAACTACATCAAGACAAGATGTGATGTCAGTTTCTAAGTTAGGGCTGTGATCTCATATTTGCTCTCCTCGATTATTGTAGTCAAGATAATGATATTCCTGCAATGTCTATAGAACATTTAAAAAGCATACATACTATCACTCAACTTCATGTTTTACTATCAGTCAACTTCGTGTTTTACTTTGTTTAATGTGCTTTTTTGGCAAATAAAAATGAGTGCAGGAAGGTTGAGAGAGAGTCTGTGACCATAACTGTATAAAAGTGTACAGAAAAAAAAAAAAACACTTACCATTAATGAATAGGGAAAAGGCAACCAGATGAGCTGATAAACCACACATTCACAAGGCCTCACATCTATACTTGATATACTCACAGGATATCATCATATATCTATTACTGACATGATATCAATATTAGATGTTTTAATATCACTGTTATTGTCAATCAATCAATATATCAAGACATCCCTCTATTAAGAACAAGATGAAGCCACACATTCAGAGTATAATCCGTTTCTTTATTAAACACTTAATCAACTGTTTAATACATCAGTACATCAGAATGAGCTTTAGCTGCTCCGTCACAAACAGACTGTGGTACTGTGAGCTTATATTGTCGTCAAATCTCCAACATTCAGTCTCTGATAGCGCAGAAAAGAAACGTTTGGGCCACTCATGAGGTGAACGTAAAGCAAAGAATCCCTTTAAGTAAACGAGTGAACCGATTCATAGAAAAACAGCACGATGTAGAAGATGACGGTGAGATACATTCTGTCAGACCACTGCTTTTTGAAACTGCTGTTGTGCCATTAAAAAGAGGTGGTGTCCTTAAAACACTGATTGTCTATAGAAGCGACGCATGACCGGAGATAACAGAGCTGGGAACAGAGCGACAGATTACATGACCACTAACTGTGATTAGCAGCTAAATAAGTTCTTAAGGCAAATGCTTTCAGGCTTATTGTTGAACAGTCAGTGAACCCGTTTCATGAGAAAACCCCTTTGAGACACTCCCTCCGTCACTTCTGCATATTTCTACTCTCCAAAACACCCAACCGTAACCATCATCAGTCTCTGTGCTCTTTTGAAAACTGCTTTCAGACAAACATTTTCCATGTTTCACAGAATCACAAAACCCACCAGCCAGATCACTTCCACACACAGTTAAAGTTACAGATACGGGGGTTAAAAATGGCAGGAGGTGAGTCTTTTTAATCAAACACTAGAACGATGAACACCCCTCGATTTACTCATGTCTGCAGTTTGGGGTAAGGAAGTGATGTTTGTCATGTTACCTGCTGAATGGTTGTGTCGAAAAATCCAAAGAAAGAATACTAAAATCTCTGCGCTAACGCTCCCAAATATATCATCTCCAAACGCTGCCAACCCTGCCAACAAGAACTTAATGTGACCAGTCTCAATACAGTATATTTTATGGCGTCACCCAACAACATGAGCGGACAGTTTTGAGATCAGCAACTGAGAAAAATATTAATAATGTTTATCAGAGTCAACTAGAGAACATCACTCTAAAATGATCTATAACAATTCCATAAACTTCTTATTTATACAGTTGAGAACTTTTATTGTTCTATTTATTTCTGCTGCAGGATCTGGAAACAAAGACTTTTTTAAAAGGCTCAAATCTACCGTACTTCTGAAATGATTTGTCAGATAAGTCAGTCCTACACGTTGCTAGGCTTGAAGAAGAAGCGCTTTGGATCACAGGATAATGCTATATCGGCACAGATCGACAGGAATCATGCATTTCACTGCTTACGACATCAAAGCACATTGAGGATAAGAAACTATGCAGGTCACCTCAGACACTTGGAGGAAGTTCGCCGTAGCATACTGTACAGTGTGTGTTCATTATGCTGTTAATAAAAGATTTCCTGAATAAATGTTCACCTGCAAGTAGAAAAAGGTTCCGTTACTGCATCTGTATCGTCTGGGCTAAATGTATACACATCCATTGAACCAGGCAGTGTTCTTTAGTCTAAAAACAAACAAGTGTTGACTCATGAGTCAACTTGGATTACAGACATACACTGTAATACGATACGAGCATCGCTTATTTGTGCTCTTCTGTTTTTTAATTATAAAGTTCTAAAAGTAATCTTCTCATGCTAGTATGTCTAAGCACATGATGGCACAGTCTATAAACATACAGTTAAACTCTGGTGTTAAATTGGAGGCAACTGATGTACAAATCCATTCATCTAAACCTGGAGCCTGCGTTAAAGCTGCTGTAAGCATTATTTTCTTATCAAATAAGTGTGAAATACCTCTATATTCCAACAGTAATCACTGTTATAGAGTGCTTGGTCAGTAACCTATGTGTCTTCTCCTCCTGCTCCTGCAGTAAAAGAAAATGTTTTTTCTGGTATCCTGCCCATGTTATCCAATCAGGACAGAATACTCCATAAAGAGGCGGTCCTGTCTGCTCAGAGAACAGGCAGAGAGCAGGATCCTCCCGTTCGGGCAGAATGGCAGGGAAGCTACAAATTCATGCGACTTGTACTAAAGGTAAAACGCTTGTGGGAGAGGAGGGAGGGGACTGATAACTGCAAAACAGAAGTTAGCTCAAACGACGACGCACTTACAGCAGCTTTGCTGCAGCTAACTCAAGAGCAGATTTCCTTTAAAGGGTTTTTTCAAGCAAAAAAGGAAGAAATCAATAATTTGTGTAACTGTGTCTTTTGGCACCCATTCCAGTGCACTGGAGGTGAATTAAAGGTTCAGCATGTAGGATTAAGTGGTTATTTGGCAATGATGTTGAAGGTTGAAGGCCTTTCACTTCACCTTGCTGCGAACATGGCGGTGCAACCTGCCGGACTCTGCTGCGGACATTCTAAGGTAGCAAAAACAGAACCATCCTTAGTTTCAGGCGATTGTAAACTAATGAAAACATCATATCCAACATTTCTGTGCATATGTCCGCATAAATCCTACACACTGGACCTTTACAATTTGGTTATGGATTCCGAAATTAAAACACAGAATTGAAAATATTCAACAAGTGCTTAGTCCGTCACACCATTTCTATATACATATACCGTATACGTGAGTGTGTGTGCGTCTGCGTGTAAATGTACATATTCAAACTCTAAATTGTATTAATAATGAAAGCTTTTGTCATCCAAGTGCTTCTGTCATTATAGCAGTCCTATACCCTTTAATATTATT
>OMLP01013179.1:15329-29153 GCA_900302685.1 Spondyliosoma cantharus | reverse complement strand
GAGACAAAGAGTGACTGACAAGAGGATTCACGTGAGAGACACGAGGAAAACAAACAAGCATGCAAATGGGAATTATCGAGGCCTGCAAAATTATCGAGCTCATTTTTATTTATCGTATGATTAATTGATTTATTGATTATCGTGACAGGCCTACGTAGAGTGCGTGCATCTGACAGACTGTTACAGTAGCCTTGGGTTTGTATTTATGACACTCAGAAACTGTGGGGGACACCAAATCACACAAAATGTGAATTCATACATAATGTTGCTTCATGTTTAGGTTGCCACAATGTTCTCTACCAGTCAGGACAATGTTTATATAATCAGTCAACCAACGTACAATCTGTGTAAAAGTAACGAGGCTGATCTTTCTAACAAATTTATGATAAAAAATATTGTTTGTATGATGAATGATGAATATAATGAATATGTGCATACACATGTGTATGTGTTACCTGCCATCGAGGATACATTGATAATGGTGCCTCCTTCCTTGCCGTACTCTTTACTCATGTGTTCCAGTGCCAAGTAGGTCCCTTTAATTACAGAGGTCTATAAAGAAAAAGAGAGAAAATGGTCACAGTGGTAATCTTCACACCAGCCAAGTGCAGCAGGAAGTGAAACTGAAAGGAAAGAATGTGTGACCATACTGATAAGTGAGGGTGTTTATAGTTGTGAACATCTGTCCTCACTTCTGTCAGTTCTCACAAAGATCAGCATATTTGGCTTTGGATCGTTAAAGATTTCACTGTAAGCCTGATTATATGGAAAGACATCAGCAAAATACTGTATAATGACTTTTCCATCAAATATCTGATATGTCAAGATGAAAAGCAACAGCTATAATTATGATTTATTTCTGTCTTTTCTTTCCAATTCAAGCAAATGATGTTACATTTTTTATGACATGATTATTTCAGACCACATTACAAATCTAGATCCAGTACAACCAGGGGCGCCGCCAGTAATTTTGGGCCCCATGACAAAAAAATCAAATTGGGCCCCATCTGCACAGTTGTTGTCATCACATCTCTAGGACCTAACTGTCCCATAAAAAGCTAAAGGCTTGCAACTGTCTTGCTTTTACAAGTACAATATTTACTGCTGGTGATTTGTACATGCAAGTCTGCATACAGTATGCAGTTCACCATTTGATACAAGATTAAAAGCCACCATAAAAAATGTGCTAAAGGTCATATTTTACACTCTTAATGTATTGTTTTTGTAAAATTTCAAAATGGAAAATTCTCTTAACATTAATGAAAGATTTAAAAAAAGAAAAACAAACAAACTTAAATATATATTAACTTTTCAATCAAAATAAATTATCATCTCAAAGCAATGATAACATTATTATTTATTTCATAATGATCATTATGTGAGAAAATAATTTGTGTCTGATTTTCTGTCATTAATAAATATTTTTTGTGATGGTAAAAAGAGCAAGAGAGACAGAAATCCCCACAGACTCCCTGCAGTGACGCTAACTGGCAATGAACACCATGTTGCTCACCTTCTTCACTGGGACAGGGATGGACAGACTGGGGAGACTGGGGTGCTGCTGTCTCATCTGTTGTTAAGTCTGCTAAAAGGGGCAGGGACAATGATTTAATATGAATATCTTGCTAAACGTTTCCCTGAACTGATTAAATGTTGATGAAATGTAGGCTAACACTAGTCTGTAGCTAGCTAGCTTATTTCACTATGGCCATTAAGCCAACAGGTTAATACCACTCACAGACTGAAGGCTACACACCTTTCTTGGTGAAAAACTGGGTTACAGATCAACACCCTTTCCTTTGTCTTTCCTCTCTCTCTTTCCTCTCTTTCCTTTTTTGAAAACCAGATTTTGATTTAGGCAACATTGTGATCACTGTAGTTCTGGCGCATCTACTGACTGCAACTAAACACGTCACTGATAAGGATCAAACCATTTCATGCAGATACAGGGGGGTGGTCGGTCAATATGGATGTTTACTTTTTTGGTCAATGGGGATATTTAACTTTTACTGCCACAAACAAGTAAAAACAAAGAGATAATTAATTGTATGATTATTTTTGAAATATATACTCAGGGTGCCATATAGGGGGGGAAAGTTAGGACAATTCCAAGGGCCCCTGACTGACAGGGGCCCCAAAAGATCAGTAACAACTAATATAAAATTATTAAACCATCATCGCTGAGTACAACAATGCTACTGTTTAGTGGTGGAAGATACTGACTGTGAAACTTATACCATTAGATGTTTGGCTACTTGAGTGCCTGGATGTACTCACTACATTTCATGTTACCCTGATCTTGACATTCTGATATTTATTGTGGCGAGGTTCAAATTTTGGGACATTGGTGGTTGTACAGGAATAGATAGGGGGTCGAAGGATGCTTATGAATCATCCTGTGGGGATCATGAATACAAGTCATGTCAATTTGGCCAGGTGGTGTGATATGCAGCTCCTGAACTGAAAATGACTTTGACTCCTGTTTTCTTGTGTTGTTGTATGTTTTGTTCCTGCTGTCACCAGCTGGAATTGATAGATTTTAGATATTTTGTTTTGTGAGAAGAATATAGGGACTACAACTTGCATTTTCAATGTATAAGCCTGTGTTGTATGATGATAAATAAATGAACCTTGTACCTCGTTCAAGGAAGAAAAGATTAAACTTAACATATCTATGTCATGTTATGCTATGTCTATGCAGGCTGCTAATGTAATGCTGGAGTTGGTCTGAACTGCCTGGAGGGGTGGTTTAACACTCCGAGAGACCTGAGCTGGGGTCTTTTAGGGATAGTTAGGCCTGTCTAACTTAGGCCAGTCAGTCTGACAGCAGCCTCATTATACATTATCAGCAGAGGAAGCAGTTGTCGACCCACAGTGGCAGTGTTTCTGGTTGAAAAAGTCATCTAAGATCAGCAGCTACACATGATGTCATTTCAGAAGAGTTTCAGTTTAACATCTAAACCCTGCAGCCTCCAGAAAAATCCAATTACATTTACCTGAGTGAACTTCTTATGCACATTACATAAACACTGGATCCAGTTTCACCTTAAAAAGACAGTCGTGTCTCCCTGTAATATTGGCTCATTTATTGTATTTAACCAGTTACATTTCAGTATGCACAAGTAATAATAGTTTAGTGTAAAATTCATTAAATAATATTTGTGATTTATTTAGATGAGGTATTTTATTATCAGGACTGCACTAGTCACTTTACTCACCATTAGTAACAATATTTGACTTTCCTGTTATGGTAAATGCATCTGCATATTAAAGGCAGCTGTTTATTGCTAAACTAAATATTCTTCTGAACAAAAAAATACACTAATATAATTTATTAGTGTGGTAAGAAAAACCTTGAACCTTTTTGTCTATAAAACAGCACACAGACACACACAACCTCAATGCCGGTTGCATACAGCTAAAACAGATCTGTTTGGAGTGGATCAACCTGCAGTCAAACTTGTGTGAGTACCTGTAAAAAATAGAAATTATTCTGTTATTAAACTTTACAAACACAAGGCAAAATCCTCATTTTATTGTTGTGAATACAGTTAGCTTGTTAGCCTCTGCTACTTTTGCATTGGTGGGCATTTTTCAATAACCGGGCTTCATTCGGCTTGCCTCAGCTCCACCCACCCTCCATGTCTTTGATCATCTTTGATTTGTTGGCATCAGGCACTGCCAAGATAGCGATGTCCAGTACCAACTACTGTGAGCTTTATTCTAGCTCTTCAGAAACTTGTAGGTGACATCTTAGTGTCTCTGTCCACTATTTTTACAGTGAATGGTTGGTAGTCAATAGTACGTTTTGGGGGTTTTGATATTCAGTTATCAAATCCTTCTGGCTTTTATTGCAGTAACTTGCTTGATTCAATAGTCTGTACATTGTGTTCAGAAGTTCTGTGAATAAGAGAATAAATATATGATTGGCAGTTGTTTGTCTGTGTATGTGATGCAGTATTTAAAGCTGAACACTGTCAGCAGAATATTCATAAGAGAAGATTCAACACCTGCCTGAGAGAAAACACTGAGCTGCAGATAAATCGGCCAGTAACACCAGTTCCTAGTTGTCAGATTAATAGAGAGCTATGTGTTTTCCATTATCTACTGGGACACTGGGCCTGTTGTACTCTGGTTCATGGTCTGAGATGCTGCCTGGGTCACTGGCATCCATTGTAATATCTTCCTTCCTCAGGTTTCTACTGATTGGCCTGTGTTTCAACTAGAGGTCAAGGAGAGACACAGGGACTGGCTGCTCCAAAAGCAAAACAAAAAGTGCAGTCAGTTTGCTGACATACATGAATAACAAACAGGTTCAGTTTTAAATAAGATTCTAAATTATCTGTCTCAAGCTAATATTTCAGTGCCATAGTGACACAAAGTGATTTTGTCACTGATAACACGAGTTCTGCATACTTTAAATATAGACATTCAGGTCAGACAGATGTGTTTCCAGGCATTTTTCGTAACATTCATTTATATGGTCACAAAGTTGGCCCCCTAAAGTTGGCTGATGTCACTCTGAACAGCACAACTGTTATGACAATAATACAACAATACAGAAAGCAGCCAACCAGAGATTAGCCTCTCCCGATGCCCTCCATTTCCTGTTTTAATCATGTCTGTCATCACCATTGGAGGTCTCAGATAAGAGAATATGTTGATTTGGATTCTGAACATCATGCCAAAGGACTGCAGTTAAAGATTAGACTGCTGGCGAACACTGATATAGTCATGTATGTTTACCTTGTAAATGAACTAACCTGTCTGGCAGCAGCAACTCTCTTCTACAGTACATACATACACCAGCCCACAATGAGTCCTACATCTACCATTTCTCTCTTAACCTGCTTATGGCAGTGGTGATCATGGCCCTGTGTGTGATTCTGCTACTGCAGCTCTTATTAACTGTGTTGTCAGAGGTGACTCTGGCAAAACAAGGGAGGATTCAGTTTCATTATTCAGATAAACTGTAACACTAACCCTATTTTCAGGTCTTAGTAAGTACTGAGTGCTATCAGGTGTGTTGTTACCTGTGATCACATCTGGATCACATTCCAACTGAAGTGTTTTGACTGCCTGCATTCAAAAAAACCTTTGGTCACAATGAATTATTTGAATTAATTTCAGTAAATTGCACCACAGATAGGATACCATCATCGTTCACTCTGATCTAACTTGGCAGTTGCACTTCAGGAATTGTATTTTAAAAAATCCCCACGTCCATTTACTTGTTTACTACAAGTAGGATTAGCCACTGATTTTTTTTTCAAATACAAATAAATACAATAATAGTTATGAATTTTAATAATTTAAGAAATTGTTAATTTTGTTTGCACTTTTTTGGCTGCCAGAGGGGCACATACTAGTGTTCAGATAACAGATGAGACAGGGAGATAATGCTGGCAGAAATGTGTGATTGTTTTGGGCTGTATTAATAAAACTGACATTACATCAGCCTACCAGGTTGACTTGTATGGTCTTCTCCCAGTTCTTTTCATTGTTGATACCGGCATTGTTGATAACGATGTCCAGACGACCAAACTTGTCCACTGTGCTCTGGAATGCATCTGTTGCACAGAAACAACAAAAAGCTGTCAGTGAAGACATCAGCCCACGATCTTAAACAGTGTGAGCTAAATGACACTTCCTGACAATCCATATCAGAATTAAAAGCTATTCTTCATCTGTTTTACATTTATTGTGACAGTATGATGACCACTGTTGACAGAGGGGCACAGGCAGACATAGTGTACACCATTACAGACTCATTACCAACACAGATGCACATTATGTATACGCTGTTTACTCAAACATAGTATACTGTGTCCACTGAGCCACTCCATCTACTTCAGCCACCGCTGATATTCCAAACCATCCACTCCTATATGATGTTTCAGTCTGTGGAGATAGGGTAAATGTCTCTATAATTCTGCCATGGACGTGGTAAGGATGCATCTCTAGATCAGAATTTATTAAGTGTATTTATCTATCTGTACACTTAAGTAAAAGTAACAGAGAACGGAGTTCACCAGAGCTTCTCAGGTTGCCACTGGAATCCTCTTCCACTCCTCCTTGACGACATCACAGCGCTGGTGGATGTTAGAGACATTGCGCTCCTCCACCTTCCGTTTGAGGATGCCCCACAGATGCTCAATAGGGTTTAGGTTTGGAGACATGCTTGCATGCATTGGATCCAGCAACAAACCCTGCGACCCCATAAAAAGCGATAAAGCGGTTACGGACAATGACATGATGACATGCTTGGCCAGTCCATCACCTTTACCCTCAGCTTCTTTAGCAAGGTACTGGTCGTCTTGGAGGTGTGTTTGGGGTCATTATCATGTTGGAATACTGCCCTGCGGCCCAGTTTCCGAAGGGAGGGGATCTACTCTGCTTCAGTATGTCACAGTACACATTGGCATCCATGGTTCCCTCAATGGACTGTAGCTCCCCTATGCCGGCAGCACTCATACAGCCCAGACCATGACACTCCCACCACCATGCTTGACTGTAGGTAAGACACACTTGTCTTTGTACTCCTCACCTGGTTGAGGTAATCCATGTCCTTAGTCTGCTTGTCTTCAGTGAACTGTTTGGGGCTTTCTTGTGCATCATCTTTAGAAGAGGCTTCCTTCTGGGACGACAGCCATGCAGACCAGTGTGATGCAGTGTGCAGCGTATGGTCTGAGCATTGACAGGCTGACCCCCCACTCCTTCAACCTCTGCAGCAATGCTGGCAGCACTCATATGTCTATTTTCCAAAGACAACCTCTGGATATGACGCTGAGCATGTGCACTCAACTTCTTTGGTCGACCATGGCGAGGCCTGTTCTGAGGGGAACCTGGCCTGTTAAACCGCTGTAACATTGACTTTATTTAACAACTACCGCCATAGCTTATCTAACGCTGAATTTAATAGCGGCGTTTTACTACTAAACCACTGTGAAATTAGCGCCCTTAATATTGTTAATACTTTCACGTAGTACAAAACAAACAAATTAAAACTTACTATAATTGGTCAGGTACAGCCACCGGCTGAATTTCGGGTCCACCAACTCATTGCACCAACACCCATGCTAGCTGCCTCATCGACCCATGGCCCAGCCAACGTCGCACCGCTGCATACCTGGTCAACAGGTGAACCAGCGGGTTCAACATCTTCGCGTTTTGGCCTTTTCCTTGTGACTTTATTGTTTGTGACTTTATGTTGAATCACAAGTAGCCTAGTTTGCGTGTAGTGACAGTAGCAGTGGTTCGTGGGGTGTTAGGTGATGAAAAACACACCTGACCTCTGACCCGCCATGTGTTCACGTGTTGACCATACGATGTCGCCATTGCGCTTTCAACTTTGTTACTGATGTACACAAACCTATTTTAATACATATAACGATGCTTAGCCTGGCGGTGGGAAATTTAAGCCTGGCGGGAAACCCTGACTTTGCATTGTAGCAGAGTGTCTTTTCTTCAGTGTTGTCCCATGAAAAGATATAATAAAATATTTACAAAAATGTGAGGGGTGTACTCACTTTTGTGAGATACTGTATGGAGTGAAACCACACCTCCTGGTCCGTATACGTCACTCCTCGATGTTGTTCTTTAATTATTCACCTGAAACAGCTCGCCTGTCCTCCGCGCTGAGGTGAGACGACAGAACAAGTCGTCGCAGTGAATCATTGCTGTGGCTTTATACGAGTCAGACGTCATCTCTCTACTTGGTTACTTGTTGATTGCAAAACTGCAGCCAATCAGAGGGGGCCTTACGCAGGCATACGCACGCTTCACGCGTCTCGTGCTGTATCTAGGGGATCGGTGTTGGGGAGGTGGGCTGACCTGTGGGCTTCTCTGTCGGACCTGATCACACACATCAACTTCTTCGATTAAGAATGTCGCGTGGTGGTGCACAAAAGGTAAATGCGTGCGTTACTCATCACACAGTACTTTATCTCATAGTTTAACTCCTTTTTATTGATTTGTGTATGTACAAATCAATAAAAAGGAGTTAAACTGTGAGAGAATTAAGTTTTATCGAGTGCACTTGATAAAACTTAATTCTGACGGACGTTTGATATTAGGTAATGTTTTGAAGGCGTCATATTGTCATATATTGTGTGTAAAAGTGGCCAAATTAATTCTCAATTACTCAGTTAAAGTAGGAATACAGACTAAAAATACTCTTTTAATAAACGAAACGTAATAAAATACAGACTCTGTAATGTACTCAAGCTACTGAACATCTGTGCAAAGCTAACTGAAGCGTATATCATATTAAATAAAATAAATAAATAATATAAATATATATAATATACATAAAAAAAATATTAAATCAGTGGGATTTGTCCGAGCTGTTCATTAACGCACCGCAAAGATAGTTGATTGTTGAGTCTCATTCGCAGGACGTCAAATAACAGCATTCTGATTTGGTAAGGCGTCAGTAAATTATCGATACTTGTCCTCAAATGCATTAAAACTTAAGTAACAACCCTGTGTGGAAAGTGTAAGGAGTATAACGTACAGATATTTGTGTTAAAAAGTAGAGAGTAAAAGTAAAAGGATGTCGGAAAAATAAATACTCAGGTACAGATAGATACCTAAAAATCTAGTTAAGTAGAGAGACAAAGTATTTGTACTTCTGCAGTATCAGCTGCAAAACATGTGCACTTAATGTTTCTAAGTGATCACATCAGTAATTTTGCTATAATGCGATCATCTATTAAGTTTCTTGGTGTAAAATGTAATAATTCATTAATGTGTTAGTTAACTTTGGCAGTAAGGTATCTTGAACATTAAGCTTATTTGAATTTAATCCAGATATTGCAGGTGTTATCCTGCATGACATCATCTCTCCAACTGCATGTTGTTTGTTTGTTTGTTTGTTTGATTGATTGATTGATTGATTGATTGATTGATTGATTAGGACAGAGCACCTTAATGAACATCAGTATAAAGAAATACAATGTAAATATGCCAGATTTAGCAAGAATGTGCTGATTTTCATGTTGTTTGTTACCTGCCAAATGACTAAACAGTAATATATTAATAACAATATACAAATATACAAATATGCTATACACAATGCTAAAATGAACAGAACAGAATAAAGAAACAAATGGTCATTTACAGAAGATGCTGTGATTTGGGCTAATTAGTAGGTCACTTGATATGTTAGGATAATGTGTATCGAACAAGAAACATCTATCTATCTGTCTGTCTGTCTGTTTGTATTAGCAGAGCAGTCCTCTGACGTTGGTGCTGATGGTTGCTTCTGCAGCCATCGGAGGAACTCTTCAGTATGGCTACAACCTCGCTATAATGAACTCTCCCACAATTGTAAGTTTGTGTATGTAGCAGGTTTCCCAGTGTAGTGTTAAATATGAATTCAGACACAGTCCTGTATGTAAATTCAGTTGTTATCTACTCACCCCTGTGCCGATGGAAAGTCAGCTAAAGTTTCGTAGACCACAAAACACCTCTGGAGCTACACAGCAAAACAGAGTTGCAGCACTCTGCTAAACAGCTGAAGTTGTTGTTTTAAAGCACACAGTTCATTCAGCTTGATCCAATTCTCAGAAAGCCCAGAGAAGAGGTTATTTATGCCCTTTTTAAAGCCAAAATCTGCACTGTAGCTGCTAAGCTAAAAGTATTAGTGCACAGCCCATCTGAAGCTCATCTGCATATCAAAGGTGTAAATAACGTCTTTTCAAATCAATTTGGGATCTCAGCGCTTCTTGTGACTTGAATTAGAGGATTTTAAAACAAGTCCTTATCTACCTCAGTTGTTTCAGAGAACGCTGTTTTGCTGTGCGGACTATGAAGGTCACCTGACCTTCCATCGACATGGAGGCGAGTAGATGCTGACTGAATTTTTAGGTTTAAGTGTAATTTGTGTTCGATGCTTATCTGTATGTGTGTAAATTGGCACAAACCAGATTAAGGCTGTGATTAGTCAGTAGCCCTTTTTACACAGCGACGCCGCATTATCTCCGAAGCGGTGGTTCGCCAATTCTCCGCCGATGGTGATTCACACAGAGCGAAGCATCTCCGCCTTAAAGACGAACCGCTGTGTAATTCACACAGAAAGCTGGCGCTGCAACTCCTAAAGAGGCATGACGGTACACGTCATCTAAACCTGCGGACAGTTTATAATTATGTGGTTGTTGTTATAATATGTTGTGATTGAGATCCTGACCCACCAAACATCCTGGAAAGTGACGAAGTTACGTTTTTCGTGTTAAATTACATAATTACATAATCGCCATCAGTAAACTAGAAGCTGTCTGACTCCCTCACTCGTGGGGACGGAGGCTGTTTTCTGGGGGAAAGTTCGCTGAAGTCCAGAGGGCTGACGGTCGCCGGTGGTTTATTTTCATCACAAACACTCGGTGAGTTAAAGCTTTTTGCTGGTGACAGATGCTGTTTTTCAGGCAGAAATGTAAAAAAAGAGTTGGTAGGACAGACAGGAGGACGGACGCTTCTCCACGTAGCTGCTGTATTTTTTTCCTCATTTAAGTTGCCAAAGACAGTTGCAGTTACAGTTACTATGTTACTTTTGTTTGGTCATGTAACGTTGCTTTGTGGGAAATTTCTCTTTATTAAGTTGAATGAGGGACCTGTGCAGTTATCAGATTGTCTGATTGACACGCCCCCGCTCCGCGCCACCGGCTTATTAATTTACACTGGTTCGGTTCGCTAATAATGTGGCCCTGGTACTACCTCCAGAGGCGGATCAGTGGCGGAGCGAAATTTCACCCCTCGCCGTATCTGAAACTTTCACACAGAGGAGGAGGCAGAGAATTGCCGCAGGATCCCCACATGCAAACGGCAGTGTGAATGGGGCTAGTCTGACTCGAGCACATCCAATTGTAAATGTTTGTTTAAATGTGGTTATCTCAAGATCACAAGTCAATCCAAACTGTTACCTCTAGATAACAAAGATTTATTTTGTGATAAACCATCATTTGTTATGATGTGATAATGACAAACAAGCAAAAAGATATAACAAACTCTGTTGGTAGGGGTAATGAGTGTCAGCTTTAGTCACTGATCTGTTTACATGTGTGTGTTTAGTTAACTCAGTGAGACTTTAGAGGTCAACTATCTCGTCTTTTCTCACAGTTCATTCAAACTTTTGTCAATGAGACGTTCCTGGAGCGCTGGGACATCCAGCTGGAGGATTACCAGGTGACTCTGATCTGGACAATCATTGTCTCCATCTTCTCGTTGGGGGGGTTAGCAGGGGCCATTATCGCAGGACCTATGACCATACGCTTCGGGAGGTAATAAGATACCAACGTATGTAAACGTATATAAATGTATGAATGTATTGCACTTCCGTGTAGAGAGTGAATGATCAACCTGCACATGTATGAATGAGAGAGAGAGAGATTCTTTATTAGTGTGAATGCTTGCAGCATATTGTCCTTCTGGAATTTATTATTTACTCCTGCTGTCATGTGTAGACAGTGTATGACCCCGGACTGAGCCTTGATCATCCGAGAAAAAAGGAATCATGCTTCAATTATTGTCACTGACTTTAAAGTATAAGGCTGATGTTGCTCCATTTTTGTCTTATTTTTGAACAAATCCAATGAAAAGACCAAAACCAGCAACGCATTAATCCATGCTCTTTGCAGGACAGTGGATGTGGGATTGACTTCAAATAAACTACAGTGCTCATGTTCATCATAATATAGAAAATGTCCACTGATGTCTTTTTAAACACTGTGCTCATGGTGTGGTTAGGTCGAGGTACAAACACCATTTAGTTGTGGTTATAAAATATCATGTTTCGGCTTTAAATACCTCCTTGGCTGGAGATTTTCCTGAGGTCTCCTGAAAAATGTTCAGCGGTGTCACGCTTACGAAAGTGGGTTCAAAGTCTTAAGCTGTATCCCCCAGCTACTCCACCACCATCACCTCCAGCTCTCGCTATGACAGTCATAAACAAGTAATGTGAACGTGATATGACACATATTATTGAAGTGTCAAAATGATTCATAGCCTAAGAATATGAACGTATCAGAGTTTTGCAGAAACTGCACACATTTTAATCTGGCGACAGGGCTGGAAATGTCATTATTACAATATTACAACATATTTTTAGCAGTTGTTTAGACACCAGTGAAGCTCTGTGGCACAGAGGAATAAGATGAATCTAGCTTTAACTTTACAGATTAATGCTTGATGCTTGAATCTATTTATTGCTTGTTTGGAGATTTTAATACAATAAATACTTTCACCAAACAGAAGGTCCCAAGTCTGTATTTCTTTAGACTTGAACTCTCTCTGACCGTTGTTTGGAATCTATTAACATTGTCCTCTTTTTCCCTCCCTAGGAAGAAATGCTTGTTGTTGAACAACATTTTCCTCATGTCCGGTGCACTCTTAGCTCTGACAAGTAGAGCTGCCAAGTCTTTTGAGATGATCATTATCTCACGCGTGCTGATTGGAATAAATTCCGGTATGTCATTTAGTCTCACGTGCTGTATATTCATATTGCCTGTAGCTGACTGCAGTGAGAACTGACCTAAACTGAGACAATGAAGACACTTTGCTGTGTGTTTTGCAGGGATCAGCATGAATGTGCAGCCCATGTATTTTGGAGAAAGTGCACCAAAGCACTTAAGAGGGGCGATCTCCTTGTCATCAGCTGTTTTCACATCATTTGGTGTCGTGTTAGGACAGGTGGTCGGACTAAGGTGTGGACACTGTCTGACAAGTTTCTGTCAAAATGGGCCAATCCTTTACTGCAAAACAAGAACAATATGGGTCGTAGATTATGTATCCACAGTAACACTCTGGATTTTCTGTTTTAAGAGAGATTTTGGGCAGCGAGTCGTGTTGGCACTATCTTCTTGCCAGTAATGCCATTCCTGGCTTCATTCAGCTCCTCACCCTGCCATGGTTCCCAGAGAGCCCCAGATACCTGCTCATCGACCGTGGGGACAAGGAGGCATGTATTAAAGGTGCGTACTGTAACATGTCAAACAGTGGTGGAAAGTAACAAAGACATATGAGTATTCCCCATTTTATGCTACATTGTACTTCCACTCAACTACTTTTCTGAGGGAAATCTTTTTTTACTTTATAACATGTGTCTACCAGCTGTAGTTACTAATTACTGAAATATCTTACATGAAGAAACATGTGATGAGCTTATGAAGTGAAACACATTGTGAAAGATTAAACCAGTTGCTCCCGACAAAGTATCGGTCAGTAGTCGTGTTTCAGATTTCTTTGAGTTCGTAAGCAGTTCCAGTTCCAAGATAAATATTCGGATGTTTCATTTCAAAAAGATTTGGTTTTTTATGTTGTTCTCCCATTATTTGACTCGTAACTCATCAGATATATCTGGGTTTCCTTTTGAGTGACCTGACTGCTCGGTTGGTAGCCACAGACCTATACTACCAAAGTGTATGAAAAGGTAGTTAAAGGCTAACAATTTTACACATTATTTTCTGTGTACAGGTCTTGGCGAGTATAACTGCATTTGTGAAGAAAGTAGTAGAAAGTCTTTTGTGGCTCCAGAGGAAATTGCATGTAATCTGATAAACTGCATCCAGTGATGTCACTCAGTGGGGGTGTTGCATTGTGGGTAATACAGGCGATATCTCTGGTACTGCTGTATTGATTTTGATTATTTGTTTTTAAACTATCCATACTGATTCCAACAGTGTTTTAGGAGTGTAATGCTAGATCTGGTGCATTAACCACAATGCAACTTATTCACTCACTGCAGGAAATGTATGCAGCTTTATAATCATCTTTTCAGACCAGTAAACACACTTGAATGTGTAAAATTGGTGGAATCATCCTTTAAAATTG
>OMLP01013178.1:18117-32381 GCA_900302685.1 Spondyliosoma cantharus | reverse complement strand
CATAAGGGAAAACCTGTCACAAAGCAGCGCCTTTCCCACTGGGTGGTGGAGGCAATTGCTTTGGCCTATACGAGTCAGGGTTTGCAGCCACCTGTGGGCCTGCGAGCGCACTCGACTCGGGGCTTGGCCGCATCCTGGGCCTTATTCAGGGGAGTTTCTGTTCAGGACATCTGTGCTGCAGCGAGTTGGTCCTCGCCTCTCACTTTTGTCTCTGCTCCGTGCGTGGCACGAGCGGTTTTGCTGTCCTGATTGGAACAGAGTATTTTTCCCTGCGGGTTGGTGGACGCTTGATAAGCTTGTCTGGCAATACGGGAGCTACCATATCCCATAGTGAGACATCGAACGAAATATTATGAAAGAGAACTTTAGGTTATTTACATAACCCCGGTTCTCTGAGTAATATGAGTGAGATGTCTCACCAGACAACCCTTCTTGCTTGGGCGAGTGAGAAGAGGTGCTTATCTTGAATGACGTGGTGCCGTCTGCCTGCACTATTTATGGTAGACGGGACTACCTGAGGCGGACGTACACATTCACCAGCCAATCAGGATTGGCTTAATGAGATTAATGCTTCTGAGGGCTGCAGCAAGGCGTGCATCCCATAGTGAGACATCTCACTCATATTACTCAGAGAACCGGGGTTATGTAAATAACCTAAAGGTCTCTGTTAATAATTAATCAAGGATTATCCTTTAGATCGGCTCAGTTTGGAAGTGTCATGAGATTACTTTTGGTGTGAATTGGCACTATACAAATAAAGATTGATTGGTTTAACCTAAGTGGTCGTTGGTCCTATGAGGACTGGCTGGATGATCACCTGCAGGTTTAAGTGACCATGTTCACTTTTCATGTAATTTGATCCCATGTAGATAAAGAAAAAATATTGATTACTGAACCTTTAGGGACTACACTGGTTTAATACAAGTTCCCTCTTATTTGACCCTTTTTGTAAATCACTTCTGTCCATTATGATATCTTTGTACCACAACAGTAATTGCTGAGCACTGAGAATGACGCCAAATCCAACACAGAAAGCAACACACACAGGTACTGGTATGCAGTTTAGCTATATCATATTTAGAGGTAAAACTGAAATGCCAGTGATAATCTCTAGTTGCACATGAAAAGTTAATGGATAAATTAAGGTTTGGATGAGTGGTTGAAAACATCCCTTTCTCAAGAAAAGTTTGATTTCCTGAATTCACAGTGTTCGTGAGAGAAAGAACACGAGTGCAAGGAGACAAGAGAGACACAGAGCTGGAGACAGACGGAGAGAAAAAAAATATCATTAAAGCTTTGTGCCCCTGAGTCACCTGAACATGTTTTATTTACTGTCCCTTAGAAGCAGAGTTGGCGTCAGAACTGTTTGCTCCACAGTCTGGGTCAGTCTGTGCCCAGCGCCTGATACACACAGCCAGAGGCTATGGTCCTTCAGGACAGACAGGAACCCCACACCCACACACACACACACACACACACACACAAAATGATTAAGATAACTTTGAAACACCCTAAAGCATGACTACCTATATTTTGAAATAAGAAATAGCACATTCTAACTTCTTACTAACTAAAAGATGAATCTATAAGTAATGTAACCAACCATAATACATTCAGGGGTGTTGCTGTCATAGCCTTATGTGGTGTGACCAAGGTTTGACCAACCCCAGGAAGAGCAACAGGCTTTGAAGCCAACATTTGTATTGGCCAATCTGTAATAACATCATCACATGATGCACTGGGGCCCAAAAATACTTCTTCCATAAGCTTACATTACGAAAGAATCGGCTGTGAAACAGTTTCTAGCGCGTATGTTCTATCAGCCCCACAACGCAGAAGATCCAGGTCATTTTATTTCAGGAAAGTCGAGCCAGTTTGGCTGAGCAGTTTTTATAGGAATGAATGGGGCTCTGCCTCCAAAACTGTTTGCCAGGTTTAAATGTATCGTCCTTGGGTTTGACCGATAGCTTATGGTTGCTAATGTTAGCTAACTCCAGATGGATAATGTGCTACTGTGATCAAAACCTATCAAACCAGTTAACGTAACACTAAATAAAGCTGCAACCACATCCACAGTGCACAGTACAACTAAGAAGAGGGGAAAAAATCACTCTGTTATGCTTTACTTCAGATGACTTATTCCTTACATCCTGTTAAACGTAAAATGTATTATATATATTACATGACACATAATATCAATTATACTGACATACTGTATTAAATTATGTCAAGATTCCTACTCATGTTTAACAGATGTCAATAATTAAAATAAAAAACCCAAAATATATGCATGCTTCTCTTTCCAAATTCAAAGCAAAACATTGCAATGAAGAATACAAATTACTAATGTTTGTATCTGCCGAGTAAAGAAGCCACCCGAAAGTCCAACATGACAAGACCTGTGACCAAAAACTCATGCACACACATCTTCATTTATCGTGGCCCAATTTGTCGATCAATCAACCTGAGTACCTCTGAGGTGAGGTAAAGGTGTTTAAAAAGACTGTCAGTCAGACAGTCGATGTCATACGGTGGTGAAACATAATGATGTGTTCTGAGAAGGAAGAGAAGCGCAGACGATGAAACATTCACTGCCTCTGCAAATCAGCCCTCCAGTTCATACTGAGCAGGATGGTACCTCCAGCAACAAGCTGTGTCCTTGTAGCACTCTAACTTTTTAATGAGTGTCTGCTCCCAACAGAGTGCATTGGTCCAACCTTGGGCCGACTGCCTCTGCATCATTTTCCATGACATTTGAGAAACGTATTTGAAAAGGGCAGTAAAGTTTGTATAACAGCATGAAGTTGATTGAAACAGTCTTCATGGTTCAAACTGAGCACTTTCCTGATGACTTATTAATACTTTGGGACTATGTGACGATGGTTTTAAAACTGAGATAACAAACGGTGAATAACTCATACAAAATAAAAGCAAAAATAAAAATTATTTTTTTGGGGGGCTTTGGTTAAAGCGCATACAAAATCATATTTTTTCCCAGTTCAATTCTTCAAATCTTTGTTGTGTATCATGTTTTATGTCTCATTGTAACACTGCTTAATAAAATAAAGTGTCAAAAATACAATATATATATATATATATATATACAATTCAATATTTTATGAGTCAAAATAAATTGAATTATCATCTAAATATAAAAAAAGCGCAAAATCTAAATCTAAAAGCTGCAATTATTTGAAGATGAATGTGTGAAAAACAGCATTATAATGAAGTACAGCAATGCAAAAACTATGATTCCCACAAATCATGAATAATATTATGTGTCAAGATAATCATATATGTATATGATTATTTTACCATGAGGTGCAGACCTAGTCAAATGCTACAAATTATTTTTTGTTTGTTTTATAAAAGGGCAGATAACACTGAAATAAGACTGCCTCTTACACTCAACTAAAATCACTCTCACGGCAGAAAAAAACGACTGGTTAAAGAGAAAAAAAATATAGGAGAAAAAAATCTATATTTCTTTTGTTATCCTGTTCTTCTGAAGATTAAATGCAGGTTAAAATATTTAGAAAACCACCACAAAGAGTTTTTATCTTTGTTGTTTTACCAATACAAACTAACACAATTCAAAAGGTCGTACGCTACTGTTTGTTTAGTCTGCAAATACTTTTGGTCAAATAATAACTGACGCTCGGTGAATCAGATTTGTTTTTCTTTGTTTACTTTGTGCGTTTTTTTATTAGACAAATCATACAACAAAGACAGCATAACAGCAGAAAGGGATTGATATCCACTGTTTTATCTACAGAAAAGTAGATTAAACAGTTTTTCTACAGGGTCATTCCATACCAACTCACTAAGAATTCAGGACTTCTCTCAGTTCATCACGTGGATTTTCTGGAAAATAAACGTTTAAAAACTTCTACGAAATTAATGGGACCTTGCAAAGACTATAGCTATACTCCAAATCATTCTGTGTATTTTTGAAGTTAGGCCCTTTGAGCTCAATTTAATCATTTTTGTGATTGGTTGTATCTGTATCCAGCCTCATCAAGTGCTCATTTCTCACTGGATTTGGATGTCTTCAGTTAAAAAGTTCTGCAGATGTTTACAAATTAAGTAACAATATACATTTTTGACAACAACTGAACAAAGAATTTTTCATTTTCAGAAATTCATGTCTCCACTAGTTTTCACTTCCTTGTAACCAAATCAATTCTGACTCTGTGTTGTATTAATATATTTCTATCACATCCAGAAGTAGTTTGGTCCGGCATAAAAAGTTCAGTGCCACTGGTCTTTCTAAATATAGCTTCAGACATTTTGACAATATTTTCCCATGAAAGATTTGAATTGGTGATAAATGTAACAATGTTATATCACTCTGTCATTTAAAGTTGAAGTAGACAATTCAAGAGAAAGACAGTTGATTTTTGAGTCTCATTCTCAGGTTGTCAAATATTATTTCATAGGACCAACTTTAGCTTTGATTATGGCGAGCATTCACTGTGGCATCATTTTGATGGCAAGTTTATGCTATCTCATAACATTTATTTCCGTGCAGAGTGGCATTTATTTTATATTGATGATGGGAGAGTCGGGCTGCTGTGTTCCTGAACATCCCAAAGATTCTCAATGAAGTTAAGGTCTGGACTCTGTGGTGGCCAATCCATGTTTGAAAATGATGTCTCATGTTCACTGAACCACTCTTTCACAATTTGAGCCCGATGAATAGCGGCATTGTCATCTTGGAATAAGCCACAAGGGAAGAAAAAATCTATTGATGGAAAAACTTGCTCATTCGGTATATTCCTCATTTTTTGGGCACATAATGTTGCTGAAACCAGATCTGACCAACTGAAACATATCAAATACTGTAGTAATTATCCAATGGAAGCCTATTTGATTAGTTAAATCAAGGTGGTGAATTTCTTTATTTTTTTTGGCCAGGCAGTGTATTTTGCTGTAATTATATTCAGTAGTTTTATTTCATTAGACTTGTACAGTGTTGTCTTCAAGGTTTTCTATATGTGTGATACCTGTATAGCTATAGGATTACAAGGTCCCATTAATTCAATAGAGGTTTTCACATGATTTCTTTCAAGAAAGTCTATGACATGAACTGGGAGACACCCGATTAGTTGGTGTGGAATGACCCTGTAGTGTAGTTATCAGCAAGTAAGCAATCAATAGCAGTAGAAGTTAAATCCTGCATATCACTCAATCACTCGAAGCACTGATAAGATTTTATCCTGCTGCCTTGACTCATTGCTTCTTCGCTCTTACACGTGCATTGATTTTTCACACTCTTGCTCCTTCCCTCCCCCCCTCTACACCCCCGTTGTTTCCCTCCTCTGTTCGGATCTCTTCATCTCCTCTCCTGCTGCTCCGTCTTTCATGTCTCCCTCCTCTCTCTTTGACAGAGACAGAAACTCCATTTCTCTTCCTCTGCCACCCAGGGGCGCAGGCCTCTGTCCGCTGTCGAGCTCAGCCTGTTACTGTAGAGCGCAGAGCTACAGTAAAGACTGATTTTCAACCTTCTCGCTGAACAAGAATAAGTGTCCTAAATCACAAAGAGCCAGTGGCCTGTCCGAAAACAATTTAATGCAAGATTGACCACATACGGAGGGCTCATGAGGAAGATCCAAGGTGACAGACAAAGTAGACGCCTTCAAAACAATAAAATGATTTAGGGTAAAGAAACCAATGATCTACTCTTTCAAGCTGAATATTTTATGAACCAAATTAGAAGAAGAATGGAGGACATTTGAAGAAGGAGTGCTGGTTTCTTTAGGTAGAAAGTGGAGTGGTTTCTAGAGATAGATTTGTCATACAGCAGGGGGCAGATGTATAAATGATGTGTACGCACAAAAACCACACACACTCCTTTTCGCACACAAAAGCTGGTATTTATCAAGGAAGAATGTGCGATGAGAATGTGTGCACCTTGTGCATACTTCAGACCAGCGTTCAGGTGACAGCTTGGGATAAATGATGACGTGGACATGAAGTGTGAGGGGAGATGTCACGCTGGAGCAAAACAGTGTTTGTGTTGTTTGTCAGTTGATTGTGTCATCACGTTTGCAGTCTACAGAAAGTTCGGTAAAATCTCACTCAGCGGCCCATTTATAAACCAAGTTTCATATTATTTATGACTGATGACTTTGGTTTTATGGTTTTATTTACACTGGAACAATTACCTCGCTGTTAATGATTCTCGTTTCAATATGAGCTCTACAGAATAATCATTAATCATCCATCTGGTGTTTAATAATGAGGATTGAGATATTATCGCGATGTAGGTTTACAGGTACCTGTACGGGTGCTAAAAATAGCCACAGCCATGTGAAATGTTTATGCATAATCACAGCTGTCCTGGTGCTGTTGTAAATTGCTGATGAAACACAGCGTGCTTCTATTTTTCCCTTCTTCTAGGTCTAATGAGCTAGAGCGGGCACAAATATGGATTGACATCATGTTTAGAGTGTTTTTATATATATTTATTGGTAAATGTAGGAGTGGAAATAAAGTTTGGGCATGTGTGCCAGTTGTCACAATGAATCAAGCGAATGCACGGCTTTATAAATTAATTAAAAAAAGCATATCCATATTTCTGTCGTGCCCAGTCTTATTCGTGAATCTACATAGTTTTATACATTTGGCCCCAGGAGTCTCAAAGTACCAGCCCGAGGTCCATCCAGTCCATGAGACAATTGCTAAGGCCCTCCACATTTTCTTGTAAATCCAGCCAGCCAATTGCAAAATGCTTTATTTCGTGATAATCATTTCACTGCAGACTAGGGCTAAAAAACCTGATCATGATCATATCAGCTTGTACTACATATTAAGGCAACTCTCCCAAGTCCACAACAAACAAACATTATCTAACCAATGTGAGTAGCCTACTACATATGTTTATGTGTACAGTAACAGAAGACAATGGTACTAAGCTTGCCACATACCTCAGCAAAACAGCATAACATTTGTTTCTGACTACTTAGGGTATTCGTCTTTCCTGCACACAACTGAAGCATACCTGCAGCCACAAAGTTGAAGTAGTTTGTTAAAATTTCAATTTGTGTAGGGTGTATTATACTATAAGGCTTTATTTTTCCAGATACTCATTTAAACCATTTAGTAGTCACAGATGTGAAATTGAAAACTGAAATATCAATATAACAATATTATAATATTGTATAACAGAAAGATAGCGAGCCTTCCTGCAAACTAAACCTGTTTGCTTGTTTTTTTGGAAAATCCTGCAGATGGAAAAAAAAAAAACCTTCCTAATTAGTCCTGTACCAAATGTTCAGCTAACTGTCTTGGTGACAATGATGCACAGATACAAATTATAGTCCCGCTACAATGTAAATTGTAATGTAAAGGCAAATTACACAGTATGAAGAAACAAAAATGTTTTTTGAGTCTCATTCCCCAGGAGTCAAAAGGGCTGACACTTTGGGCTGAGACACAAAGATCAACTATTTTTCACCAGAAACACTGACGCCCAGAAACATCCTCACACACAGCATAATAATAGAGCAGAGCGCAGGGTCAGTGCTGACACTGACACCACAACACACTTCTAGTGGTACATCCTTGATGATCGAGAGGCATTATTTTTGGATGAAAATCAGGCATAGTGTACCTTTAAGGGAGCACATGCCTGAAGTGTATAGCTCACCAGCTGGAGCTGCAAAGGTACAGTGTGTCTGATCCAAAGTGCCCGCGGCCTGGTGAGAGTGAGAGGGCAAAGCTGGGATAAGGCCTCTAGGAACCTGCTACAGCCCTGCCTACTCAGCACAAAGCCTCCCTCCCTGTCTCAATCTCTTTGTAGAGAGGCTGATCAAAGACCCGGGCGCGCTCAGAGGATTCACCACATCAGGGAGCTCCGGAGCGGATGAACACGGACATCCCATTATGTTTCCCAGTGGGGTACGCTGAGGGATGTGAGAGCGCACACACCCTTGTGGGCCTGCGTGTGAGCAACTGTGAACAAACCTGTGGGTGTGTGCTCACACGAACAGCTGCACCTCGGCCTTCTTTGTTCGATTCTGTGCACGTTCGCAAACACTTGGGTCTGGAGGGTGAGAGTTTTTCGAGGCATCTGAGTGTGCCAACGGTCTGCAGCTTTGATCGGTAATGAGGAAGGTAGGGTTGAACTGAGCGGTGCTGCCTGTTATTTCAGATGAGAATCACAGGATCAAAAGACTTTGCTCTCCTCATTGCTCCATCTCTCTTTCTGCCTGTGTGTCTCTGCTTAACCTCAACCGTCCTTGGCTCACCTCTGCCCCGTCATATCCCTCTGAAAATGCAGAGAACTTGTCAAAGGCCCTTAAAGCTCTTAAACTTCCCTCTCTGCTGGAGTGAGGGTGGAGGAGTGGACTGTCAGTGAAACGCTTCATGCTCTCATCTTTGAGCACAAAAAATTAATCCCAAGCAGCTGCAGCACTGCTGCTCTGTTGCTGACCTCTGACCTCGGTGCTTAGGGATGAAGTTCAAGAAAATGTTTTGCCTTTGCTGTGTAGACTATGCAGTGTTTGTGATGTGCCATTTAAAACAGCAGATCAGATGAGAATGATCAGGCTTTACTGTAGGATTTGGGGAAAATCCTCTGTGAGTCACTTGCTGTGGCTTTTAAGCCTATTTTAAGACTGAGTAAATCACTCATCTCTCACCATGTGCTAAGGTATCACACATAGAAGTTATTTCTGTGTGAGTGTGTACATCAGAGTGTGAGAAGCCACTTGTGTGTGATGTATTTTGTCACTTACCTCATTGTTTGACTCATGTATCTGCAGCTGGGAAGTGTATGCGAAGGTATTCTCTGGAGCGACAGTCAGCCTGTGGATGAGGAGAGGGAGGGCGAGGATGGAGGGAGCCAGATAGAGAAAGTAAGAGAGAGACAGCCAGAGAGACAAAAAGGGAGGGGTAGATTCCACATTTAACAAGTTGTCACAAACTGCTCTTGGTGGCTCAGCTGCATGAGCAAGAACACCCCTAACACGCTGAACATGTTCTTCTGAAGCTGAAATTAAAATGAAGTGCCTTGATCCTGACTTTACACAGAACGAACAAGCTCTTCTGTCTGCCGCCAAATCTGACAAAGAACATAAATCACTGTGTGATACAGTCGGCTGTTTGTGGAAATGTTTTCTAAGGCAGCACAGCCCTCTAAAAATCATTATGAGATTACAGTGTCCCTGCTCCTGTCCCAACAACTTTATGATGATGGTTCCACAAATGACAAAAATGCATCATGAAAGTGTTGCCGTTGGTTACTCCCTCCAATGGTTCTGAACAAACCAAAACTGATGCTCTGAAGGTGTGAACATCAATAAAGGCAACATCACAGGGAAGTCAAAGTGTAGCATATGTTAAATCAGGGAGTCTACTCGCAGTAAATGGTTTACAAATGAACTCTTTACCTGTTCATGTGCTGCTTACACTTCTGTCTCATGAAGTTATCACAACTTCGGTTGGTGTTATCAGTCACAGACTTTTTGACTGGGACAATGTCAGAACTTAGAGATATTAATGAGATGCCACAAGGCTCCATATTAGTGCCTCTCTTGCTTATAAACAGTATATAAATCAATTGGCAGCTTCAGGCATTTTGAAATATTTTGTTACCCATAGCAGGACACCCTCTGCTGACCCTAAGGGGACAAATCTTCTTATTGTCTTATGATTTAATTACATTTTAGTTTAAAGGTTTGTGAGAAAAAAATATTTTCTAGTCTCATTCCTGACTCGTCAAATACTGACGAATGCTAGGAACGATCACAGAAGCAGTTTTGATTAGTTTTCCAGGTGTACACCTGTCTGTCTTACTGTCTGTCACCAAATTTTGTCAGCACAATAGTGTCACAACCGCCCAAGATGCAGTCACGAAACTTAACAGATGTGTAGCTGAGATCAAAACAGGTTTGAAGATGGGTCTGGTCTGACCCACGATTTCTGAGTACTCATGTAAGAACGATTGATTAGTCATGGGTCAGAACATCAACATGTTGATGGGTGTCTGGGCTGGTGTGATCCCATCCAGGTTTCTTTTTAGTTTTGTAGGATTTTTTTACTCTTCCACACACCAGTCTCTTGTCATTTCCGTCCTGTAGGTATTATCATTCTCTGACCTATTATTCCTGGACACATCATTTAGTTCCAATAATAATTTGCCTGCATTTGGCCTCCGTTAAAATTAGTGGAGCAACTGGGATGCTTGAGAGTTTAATAGTTTTGCATGAACAAAATATTATCTGCATTAGAGCTTTCTTTTAATGGTTTCCTATGATATTTTGTACATTGTCCTTAGTGTTTTGTTTCCCTGCTAAAGTTAATCTGTAGTCTCACTACTGAATATTTTTGTTCACAGCCAAGAGCTCTGTTTGGTTTACTGGTTGATATACTGAGAAAAGGTCTGTCATTAAATATGAATCTGACAAAACTATTCTTTTCATTCTTGTCGTTGTTAGAAATTAGTATTCTCACTATATCATGTTATGGGTGTGTTTTATAGATCAATAAGTAAATAATAAATCAAATAAAATCTCTTGTCATTTAGAAGACGCAGACCGTCAACATCATCAAAAACACCAGCTTTTGATCAATATTTTGATTCAGTGAAGCTGTTTGAGTTCATAAAGCCAGTGTCACCTGGTCAAGCTGCCTCACACAGTCATTTGATGCTTGCTATGCCATTATGAATTACTAGCAGGAACTTGTGTTTTTGTGTGTTAAAGAGTATGTGTATGAATGTGTATGAATGTCACACACACACCTCTCCATTATAGTCTGATGAATGTGTGTGTATTTTGGAGAGAAACACTTTTTTATCAATAAAAGGGAAGCCGCAATATCAGGAAAACCACACACGCAGATGCACTAATTGAGTCAACTCTTCGCTGCCTGGAAACGCTGAATCATACTGATTACACTATGTTTGTTCAGACCTCCTCATATGAAGTGCCTGTGGTGATAACAATAAGTGTGGCAAACAATGTTAAACCTGCGGTGGCAAACAAGCTAACCTGCTGTACTGTTCTCTGTCTGCACAGATCAGGGCTCTCTGTTTAGTGGGTACAAAATACTCTGCAAAGGTGGATCCAGGTAAGAGCTACAGTTGGAGAAATGTTGGAAACCTAAAAACAGCATGGAACAGAAAAGCCAGTTGTACACTCCTCATTTACATAGTGGAAAGATTCAAAATTGGGACACCATAGATGCTACACGGGGCCAACCGCCTCATCTGTCATTCCCTGACTGAAGGACACAAACCTGGGGATGATCCTATGATCTGTGTCAGTAAAACCACAATAATATTCCACAAGGTCACTTTAGTAGCCCATTCATAATAATCAGATCAGTTTTTAGCCATGCTAGCAACAAAACTTAAATCAATTTTGCCAAGTCTGAAAACTAAAACCATACTTTACTTTGTACATGGTAAGCATGCTAACATCATGACACTATCTTCTCTTGCAACGGCTATGAGTTGAAGCAAGGGTTTTGATAGCCTTGCTAGCTGGTCAACTTAAACGGCAATTCTTATAAATTAGATCACCACTATGTTACCTTTGACAGAGGAAATACATATCACTTTTCTTTTCAAATGAGAAATTAAATGCACTCTTGCTGAGTGTAATAAACCTAATGATGCAATACGTAACTATTGGCTACCTGTTGAAGGTCACTCCAAACAAATAGGGGTCAGTTGATCACCAGAGTAACCACAAACTGCTGCTCACTATTAGGGGTTTGACCAACTTGTCAAGTAGTCGACAACTATAACCACTAAACTAGTCGTGGAAGCTACCACAGCAGAAGGCACTGATGTGCAGGCTCCGGCTAAACAGGCAAAACATCTATACGTACAGTACTTCACTGAAGATGACAATTATTCCACAACTAGAACACATCTGCTATGCACAACCACCTAAAGATGAAACACCTGTAAAATCAAGGAGACAAAATATGCTTACATGTTTACGTCAGTTGTCATGGCAACCTAGCTCCAAGCTGAGACAAGCAGCCACATCCACTTGATGACGACTGCTTATTTTGTTCTTCTTTTGCTTGGTATGACCAAACTGCTATTTCTGTTCTTGTTATGTTTCTAAAATGTGATCCTACATAGTATGACATGTCACAGGCTTGAAGGCAGGTGCTGCAGCGCCTGGGTGATTTACAGAGGCTCTGAACAGGACTGTCCAGGGACAATGAAGACAGACAGGCAGGAGGGGACATGAGGTGTGAAGCATGATAGGAGCAACAGAAAGGTCGGTCACTATCAGTGTAGAAAAGAAGCGTCTAAGACTGTGAATTAAGGATTTCTTTTGACCAGGTGAGGACCTTGTATAATGTGGCAATGTAGCTTCATCGCCCAACTGAAACTACAAGTGTGCTGTAACATCTGACTGTAGCCTCTCGAGGTACAAAGTGGCTTCATGAGACAGGAGGGGCTGGGGTTAGCTGGCTAGCATGCTAAGTTCAGCGGAAAACACCACACATAGATGTCTTTGACATGACGGCAAAGCTTGTCATGTCAAGCTTTGACATGACAAAGCTCCCGACTCTGTTTAGAATGTTTGTCTGAAGAAATATGAGTGATGAAGAGGCCACAGTTCAATGTCCCTATAGAAAAAAATTCAGCAACTGTTACTTTCAATATCACTGCCTACTCTAATATATTCAATATCCAGGTTCGTTATACCAATGTATCAGTCAGGAAGTTAATTGGCTTGTATGTTTACTGCTAACAGTAATGCTAGCTAGGGTGCCCCTGTTGGTCACATGACCCTTGCAGTGCAGTTTGCGATGATCATGTGAAGTAAGTTGTGGCAGTGCTGAGTACTCACACAGGTCTGAATGACCGTTGACACTGTAGGCGATCACTGTCGGTAAACCCAAGTTCATTGAATTTGTCAAATTCTGTTCTTTTTTTCTCTGAAGCCTTTTGTCTCAGACACGAAATCAATCCATCCTATTATGCAGCTTTTTTCCTCCCAATATCACCGTCTCTGTCTTCACTAACAGATATATTAATTTTTTCACATGCTTGAGATATTGCAGAATCAATGACATCTTTTAAATCCCTTCTCAAACCTTTTTATTTGTGCCAGCACACAACTCATTTTATTATTTCCAACAGTGTTTTATTATTATACGTATCATGTTATTATCGGGAAATAAAAGACAAGGCCATTAGTTTCACTTTTACGCTTTTCTGCTGAGAGTTTCAGTGGATAAGAAGATCAATACAGCTGTTATATCTACCTGCTAAATCTCAATTCAGCCAGCAGCCAGTTAGGTTGGGGAGTTAATTACTGAGCATTAGAGGAGCTGGTCAGGGGATTTAGTTACTTGTTGCTAGCTGTTTCTTCCTGTTTCAAGTCTCTATGCCTTGCTAATCTATCAGGCTGCTGGCTCCAGCTTAGTATTTTAGGGACAGACTTAAGGGGATATCCATCTTCTCTTCCAATTCTTGGCAAGGAAGCAATATAAGCCTACTTCCTAAAATGTCCAACTATTCCATTAAAGCTAGCGGGAATGTCACCGAGGCAGCTGCTGGAAAAGACAAAAAAACTGAATGTTTAGACTCATACCTGGCAAGCTGACAAAAATCTGTCCAATAAACCAGTTACTTCTCATCTCCACTAAAATGTATTTACACGCCTGGCTCGTAATTAGGCAGTGTGAACCTGAACAAACCTTATAAAAAATGCAATAAAGAAAATTGCTCACTCTGGTTTGAAGCCATAAATTTTCGCTCTGCACCTGACAGAGAGAACTGGAGGGAAGAAACCGCGGTATACTGGAAAGACTTTGACAACTGTGCTGCTGCAGAACAAAGAAAAACCTCCAACTGATGTGGGATCAGTTCAGAACTGGTTTCCAGATGTGCATTGCTGGCTCTCTGCAGGGGCTTTTGGTACATTTAGGCCACACACACACACACACACACACACACACGCACACAGAGGTGTCTGAGTCCTGGCTTTGGTCCACTGGCCTGGGGCAGGTCTTTATCCTCCAGCCCCCCAAAGCCTGTTAAGCCCTGCAGCTGTGCCAGTCTGCTCTAACCCTTCAGCCTTTTCTGTATCCCTCATTCCTTTTCCAAATCATTTTTATAATTCTCCTTCTCCCTGGAATCTACCTTCCCTCTTTTCACCAAATCCTTCTTATCACTCTAATCATGAATTTTTTTTCGGCAGATCTCCATGCTTCCTTCAGACATCTCTCTCTCTCTCTCTCTCTCTCTCTCTCTCTCTCTCTCTCTCTCTCTCTCATCCACCCCA
>OMLP01013177.1:20729-31304 GCA_900302685.1 Spondyliosoma cantharus | reverse complement strand
AATGAAAATGACAGGCCTGTTAAATAGACCAAGCAATTGGCTTTTATTCCTGGAAAAAAACACAGGTATTTATTCCAACTATTCCTAACAGCGAGGGTAAAGGGGTGTGTTTGTTTATGTGCATGCGTGCATGAGGGCGTCGAGATGTGTGTGTGTGCGTAAAGGAGTTATTTGGTGTAGGCTATTACTCTCCTGCAATTTAACACAAATTACTTTCCACATCTTAACATAATATCTAACGTTAGTCATACCAACATCAGGCTACAGTCTCCACAAATACCATACGCGCTAATTTGCGATGGAAGGCTACGTTAAATTAGCTAGCATCAATGTTTACGTTAGCTTGTGTCAGCAACGCTCGGTGAGCTGGTGTCAACAACTGGATGCTATCGGTTCAGATGTTGAATCATAGTTGACGTGCTGTTGTGGTACGCAAGTTCTGCTTTGCAGTAGACACGCTGCACTTTGTTATCTTCATTTCTACGTGTGAAATGATCCCAAACTTTGGACATTCTCTGACTTTTACGAACGGTTTCTTGGCTCTCCGCCATCACGCTGACTCAATTCTGAATGTAGTGGTGTGTGTCCACAATAACAGTCCGTGTGGAAAAATGACCCCTGAGCTAAGCAGGCCACATTAACACGGTCGATAGGAATTAAACGAAGCCTCGAGGCAGAGATTTTGCTTCGAACATTTTTTGTAATCAAATTATTCGAGTTACTCGAGTAATTGTTGTAGCTCTATACCAATCCCTAGCTGTAGACCAGTTACAATCCTTTGTAAGCTGAACTATAGACCTTAATGGAAACTCGGAATATGAATTTAAAGTCCTTCACGAACAAACTGGAGCAGGTGTTTGTGTTATTGGCAAGATGGTTGATTTAATTAGTGGGAATGTAACTGTGATTAATTTTTTATAAACACTGGCCTGCTGACATCAGTTATTCTTAGGTATCGCTTGTGTTGACACATTTCTGGAATTGACGGGAGCAGTTTATCAATCAGTAAACATTTGATATTGACATGAAATCTGATAATGGCTTGAAAGACGTGATCCTGCGTGTCCAATCAGTGCAAAGTACACATACTGCTGGCAATGGAAATCTTCAGATATAGTTTCAGCTCTTTTCTTTTTGTCTGAATTTAATCCGAAAATGAATTTATTGTAGAATCCCTGGTGCTCAAGTGTTCCTGAACAGCTGCTTCAGTAGAGGTTTATGTCCTCCTAAACTTTTATGAAAATAAACTCCAAATAGAAGAAGTATTTCTCTTTCTGTATGCCCTTTGGAGTGTTTGAAGCCAGGCCATTTGGATGAACGATATTTGTTCTCTAACCATTAGGCCCACTGTCCTAACAATTATGTTGAATTATCAACATTTCAGTATGGCATTTTTCGAGTCAAAATCTAATGTAACTGAAAATTTAGCCTGTAGAAATACCTTTTTGCATGTCATGTATAAGACAGCATGAATTCTTCACGCTGTGGGAAGATATTTTCTGTTGTAAGCAAACGCCTGTGGTGTTTATGAGTCCACATTCCCAGTTTGGCTTAAAGGCTGGATGATGATGGCGACTGTGGCACGAATTCAAGGCCAGAAACTGTTCCGAGTTTAGGTGAATTTCTGTTGTAAATGAATTATGAGACTCTAGTCAGACTCAGTCAGCCCTGCTTTGTATATTTATTGCGACACATGAAAGGCTGCAGTGATTAATCAAGTTGGATTTCATATTCCGCGCTGTACCACATGATTGTTGAGGTTTTGAGCGTCCATTGCACTGTGTGGGGTTTCACCCATCATTTTCCAGTACATGTCTGCAAATGTACAAATCTGACAGCACCAGGTCAGCGAACAACCAAGAAATTAACAACATTCAATGAAGCCTGTAAGGGACAATACGAATGACTATTATTCTCATATTTTCATTCTCCTGTGAAACATTTTTACAATCTTTCTTTCCTTTCGTGTCACAGCCTCCATCTACAGCAATTTTGTTTCTGCCATTTTGTATGCATCCTGCACAACATTTCACTGTTATTCATTTGGTGGATGAATGAAGGCTGTACCAAGTGAGTTTCATTATTGGCCCACCATAAGCCAGATGGGCAGAATCATAGAAGCGCTGCGCTTTAGCAAATATAATCAACCATTTCAAATCCACCAGTGAGCTAGAAAGAGCTTCACAGAGACCGGATCCTGTGTAATGTAAATCAAATAAGGTCATAAAAAATAAAAAAAAAAGATACAGAAAAAACATATGAATGATGAATCTGCTGATAAGACCATAAAGTTCTATCTTGCACCGTATTTCTTTAGAACCTTATTTAACAGCTATAGAGATTTTTGGTTCCAAGAAATCCGTTTCTGTGTGTATGTGTCAGTTTTCAACCTTCGTGTAAAGAAATAATGATTTTGAAATGAGTTCCTGGCACTTCTTTTGTAGCCGCCAGAGAGATTACATGAGCCAAAGCAACGGCTGCTTTTTCTTACACTCTTTTGTTCCAAGTTAATGGGGCTTTAAGGGAAGAACAGCATCTGAATTTCTTAATGATACTTCCCCAAAGTCATGACTTGAAGCCGTTTTTATTTATCCTCTCCAGGCGCCTACTGATTAGTTTGCAGTATGCAGTGTTGGCATATTTCACTTGAGTATGCTAATACTAGCAACACAACTATATTAGCAAAAACTAAGTACTTGGACACATTGGCACATTTTAACAAGATAGCTTTAACTTTTATGTAAAATATGACTGTTGAATGTTTTCTACAGCACTGCAAATCAGGTGGCTTGTTTTTAAACGAGAAACCTGTTTTCCTTTAAACTGTTCAGATATGAGAGAGACCAGGAAGGGTCTTTTTCTATCACATCACGTAACAATTCGCTCAGATGTGCCCAATAAAAATGAGAGTAATACATGTATATATCTGCAAATTGTTACATAGAGCCTGTTTGAATAGCAGTTACCAAGGAAACTTCCTAGTTTTCACTTTCTGGGTCAACGGCAAGGCAAGCACTTTCTTCCGCATGTTCAAAGTCAAGCATAGCTCTGTTATGTTGAAGGTTTTGGGTTAAGATAAATACACCGTATAACACAAAAACGTATGAGGTCTGGCTTTGCAGCTTGGCCACAAAAGATAAGGCCAGTGCTGAACGAGTCAAACTGTTTATTGAAAAGTCCAAACAATAGATCAGGCGGAAATCTCTGTGTATGTAAATACAGCATACTAACGTTTGCACCATATCAGCCCACTGAGGTGAATGAGTTGTTTATTTCTTCAGAGCTGGACCCGGCCTTCCAAAAGTTGGCAACAACAAATCTTTCAAGCAAACATAAAAAAGATGTCGATCAAAAAGATCCTGAGCTAACGTGTGGCTCTCCGAGCTGTAAACACAAACTAAAAGTAATTGGATCGACGTGCCACTGTGTGAAGTGGTTGTACAAAAACAAAGAGATATAATGAGAGTATCAGAGGAAACAAGGACATGTATACACAAATTTAATGAACACTGTAATGAGAAGATTAAAACTTCGCCTGATGCCTTGAGGAAAGTTGATGCCTGCTGTCTAGTGTGAAGGAATCATCTGCAGGCAAGTTCTTGGCTGGAGCTGATAGCTGCTCAAGCTTAATAGTGAACAAAACACGAACTTTGTGTGGGGCGTGTGGCTTTCAGCCAGCCAACCGGCTCCAGAGGACGCTATAGATGCCCAAAAGCTGCTCTCACAAGCCAAGAAACTGCTGGTTATTGAACAGTTTATTGCAAGTCTCACTTGAAATTACACATACTAAAATGGCTCATACAGAGTACCACCCATATCACTCCAAATAGATGTTAATGCAACATTAGCTATATGTACAGCACATTAATGTCGAAGGCAGTTTTCACTATTTTTATTGGATTCATTAGCATAACGTAGGGCTGCAACTAACAATTATTTTCACTGTCGATTAATTTCTTCTTTATTTGATTAGTAGTTGGTCTGTGAAATGTCAGAAAATGTTGAAAATTGTTGCTCAGTGTTTTCCAAAGTGTGAGATGATGTCTTTTAAATGTGTTTTTTGGTCCGCAACGCAAAGATTTCTTGTCATAGACGAGAAAAGAAACTAATTAATCAGATTACAAGCAGCTTCCTCTGGATCTCAAAAAAGGCTTCAATGTACTTTTTTCACATATGCATTTGTCCAACCCCAACACCTGGAAACAAGCTCAAAGCTTAAAATAGTAATGGTTGTGTTTTCTTTTACTTTAACTAACTGCTAAGTTGACTGTGTTTGACTGACCACTTTGTTTGGCATTCTGGTAACTCACACTGTTAGCTTTGTCTTTATAATTAACAGCACAGCATGCAGGCTTTGTAGCATTCCCTGGCAGGATCAGTAGAAATGATGATAGAAGTGACAGGACCTGTTACATTAAACTGTATTAAATGAGTCCACACTAAAGTTCCTAATTTGTTTTGGGATATTTCACAACGCCATAGTGTGAGTCAGCTCCTCTAATATGATGTTTTTACAGCTTGTTATTTATTCACTGCTGTTCATGAATCAATCATCTTAACCAGAAGAGACATGGCCCTGAAATATGCTGACATGGCAGGTTATCTCCCATAGCTCCACTTCTCTCCATATGAGGTCTATGTGTGCAGACTAATGTCTGCGTCAACCTCATGGTCTCTGCTGAAGTATCCACTCCACAGTTTGACCAGAGGGATGGTGGAGGGCGGAACACCTGGATAACCCCACTATAACAAGCTGTCATAGGACCTAATGAGCGTCCTGATTATCTTCCCCAGGGAGTATATAAAACCTATGTACTCTGCAAAATAACCGTTTCTAATTTTACCCCCAGTGGACAAAAGCTTGCTGATTAAAAAACACAGGGTAATTGTCTGTGATGCAGGTCAGACATGCACAGGATACTCCAGAGTTTGATTTTGAGACTTTTAACCTCCTGACACACGAAACTCCTGATGGAAATATCCTGCGTCAAGTTTACATCCACTGCCCATCTCCAGTGACGATGGAAGACCACTTGTCAAGCGATTGCTAATTATGTGCACCAGTTGAACTGTGATGTGTGCATTCACAAGCGGCTCCTACAGTGACCTCAACATTAAAAGGAGAAGGAGGGGGGCTTTCTGCTTCGCTACCTGGGCCAGCCTCCTTCACCACATCATCAGCAATCAGCCTCAGAATTTCCTGCAGCCCGCCCACATTCGTGGTCTGATCTGAGCGTGATTAGTACTGACAAACTCAGGGAAACAGTAATACGTGGCATAAGCCAGGCTGTGTTTGTTTAGCCGCTGTACAGAGCTCAGGGCAAACACGCAGGTTTCGCCAAATGATGGGTGGCATGAACTGTAAACTGACTGGTTCCCGTCGACTCTAGTGAGTTTGAATGTGTTTACGTGTGGTCATGGCTCCAGTGGATTGGCAGGGTTCGGCTGTATACACTGGTGCATTCTTTGGTTTGTTACTTTATCTTTGAGATGGATGAGGATGAGTCCTCAATTCTCGGACGTGACAGGTCAGTTCCATCCATCCTAAAAAGTCTCACACACACTCATACCAAACCTTATTGCCATACCGCCCGATTACCCACTGCACATGGTGCTGGATCTCCAAAGCCCTGAGTGGGTTTTGTTCTATATGGAAACAGGGAAGGGAGTGTCCAGACACAAAGGTGTGAGCAGCGACGAGGAGACCTTGCCAGATCTGTTTCACTATGTCATCATGTGAAAGAGCCCCGGTGGGTGCCCCCACTCCACCCCCACCCTTCCAACTCCTCTCGTCTTTCAGCCATCCTCAATGGGCCCTGGGAATTTCTCACCACGATCTGGTTAGCCCCATTACAAAGAACCCCGTGGCCAGCTTTGAAAGCACTCTTCCATATACATACGCACAAGCAAGCAAACGACTCCAGCAGCATTCATCAGAATGATGTATGAAAGGGAAACTGGAAATGACAAGCTGTCTCAAGTGGACTGATTCTGAGTAATTTCTATGATCTCGTCTGGAGTTGTTGACATAGAGATTGTTTCTTGTTTCAGCGTTTGTATAAAAATTCACCAAGATACTAATTTTTTACTGGGTCGTGACTTCAGAAAGTATGCAAAAAATTTAATTCCTGTTGTGTGCGACAGAAATCAATTTGTTGTGTGTGTTTTTTTGTTTTTTTTTCAGTTTCAACACATTGCCTTATATCTGTTTCAACACACTCCCAAAAAACAGTTTGGGTTCACATACCAGAATCTAAACGGTCATGCTCGGATGTTTGTTTCCATCCTGCAGTCGAAGCTTTCATGGCACCAACATTTGGAAATGGCTTCATGTCATTAAGCTTCCTAACACATTTCTCCCTTTTGCAGAACATTTTCTGTTCCCCTCTCCTTCAGATGACACCGCCGGGTTGCTAATGTTTTTTCTGCTCGTCTCTAGTGAGCAGAAAAGAAGGGAGGGGGTTGCACATTCGACAGTCTGTGTCCAGGATATATGCCTTCCCAGGACGGAGGCCACGAGCTCCACACATATATACACATGCAGTGCACACTGTGGAGAAACTTAATGCAGCTCCGACCAGGAAGGGCCACACCAGTTTATGAATATTGATAGAGTCTGTCTGGCTGAGTGCTGGGTCCTGCTGCAGGACTGCAGTATTCACTCTTCCAAACTGTCTGAATGTGTTTAACACATCTCATTACAAAGATAGTGTGAAGGAGCAGACGCCCAGCGCTGGTGGCTCTGCACTGCTGCCAACCACACACTTAGCTCAAGTGTTGTTGGTGCCCACTGGCAGAGATTTGGCAAAAGCATACATAATGCAGGTAGAGCTATGAACTCTGCTGTGTTTCCTTGTTGGCGCCACGCATTATGAAGAATGTTGGACAAGCTGCATTCCTCACAGAAATATTAAACATACGCACATGTGCTTCCCAGTAACATCCTCCTATTTTTTAATCCCCACGCAACGAGCTCCATAGTAATGAAGTGCGCCCCAAGCAAGCCAGTGATGTCACCCATCACTCTCATGTCTTCACCTATATCCAGTTTCCGTGTGCTGCACGCTTGGCAAGATCTCTTCACATGAGGAAAACAATAGGAGCCACACATACGAATGCACACTCTTGTTCCCTCTTTCTCTCACACACTCTCAGACATACAGGCGTGTAATTTGACATAGGGCTCCTGTCAGACATGCACTGTGGCTATTACACACATCTCAGAGCTCAGGCCGAGTAATGGGACTTAAAGATAGCACTTTGTCAAGCCTTCTGACGGAGAATCAAAGAAAGCATAGCATGTCCAACAAACACTGTTTAACTTTTCCGCAGCCATAATATTTATTCTTTGCTCATATCTGATTCACAATTTCTGATTCATACTTCCTCGACCGTAACCTTGAGATTTCCATGAGATTTGGGAATTTCCTTTTTTTAGCATCTGGCCACAGAACAAGCAAGCCCCCCTGCCCAATTCAGCTATGCTCTTTCTGTTTCTAAAACCGGTGCCGTTATTGATCTTGGCCTAATGTTTCAAACCCAATTCCGTTCAGGCAGCCCTGTGGACAGCGCAGCGCCGTCATTTGGTCAGACCCTGAGGTTTGCTCTGAGCCATGAATGGATCTCTATGTTGTTCTCGCAGGTTTTAGACCATCCCATCACCAGCTGGGTTTCGAGGTGACACCCCTTGTTTGATTCCCTCAATCTGAGCTTCTTTTGATAAAGCCTTCTTCTCATACTGTCATGACTGTTTTTTCTGTGGCTCCCCTAACAGACATGGATCATTCCGGGCCAGAACACACACACTTGTGCAAAGATACTAGAACATTGATACAGACACGTGAAAGCTTTGGTACAAGTAACATACAGTGCATACCTTACCATTGGTACCGTACAGTTGACATGTTATTCTCACAGCTGTTCAGACAGAATTGGATTGAGCCATTTTGAGGAGGAATGCCACTCTTCTTGCCATTTAATAATCAAGCTTAACAAGAGCCAACATGTACTGCAACAGTTTTCTGAATATATATATATATATATATATATATATATATTCCCACAGGAAAACAGGTATTGATGTGTTTTGAGTGCTGCTGGTACCCTGAAAACAATTAGTCTCCTCCTAAACTGAAAAACAAGAAAATGTGACCTTTGCCCTCTGAGACTCAAAAATATTTTTCTCTGTAATTCCTTTATTATCATGTCACTCATCCATTATGTGCTCACGAAGAAGCAGTATGTTATCCGGGTTGAGTGGTGGTGTTGGAGTCATGTGCGCTTCATCTCCAGAAGTGTGTGTGCGTGTGTGTGTGTGTGAATATCAGAGTGGTTGCCGTGGCACCCAAGTGGAAACAAAACAGATGTCAGCTGGTGCAGGCAGTGTGTGTGACAGAGGGGCCTCGGAGAGATACGTTGGACGTGCGGCATGATGCTCCTCTGCTGTTCAGCAATATAGGTTAAATAAACTCTCCCGGACAAGAATTGGCTCGCTGTGACAACGCTCAGCCAGAGGAGATATTTCTGGCAACAGAGCTGGAGTTTCTAGGTGGCCTTGTTCTTTTTCTTTTTTTTTTTACCGGATTTGATTCTATCATTGGGGAAAAAAAGCATTGTGGTACAACGAGGGAACATTCAAGGCCAAATTAAGTAGTGGGTCTGTTGAAGAGGAGAGGGAGAAATCATGAGAGAATGTAATGAGGTTTCTGATCTGCTCTCTTTGCCCCATTGCATCCAGATGTTTTAACAGCGAGTTTGGTTTTTCTTGCCACCCGCATCTCATCCCCTGTCTTTCCACACACCTTACGTATTAGTCCTCACGCCTGTTATCAGGGAAGGCTGCCCATTGTGCGTCCAGATGAGTAATGGCCTGATGGGGAGAGTAGAAATGTGTCACGGTGAAAGAATGTAGACTTCAAACCTCTGCTGTAGGTGGTGTTTCTTTCTCCTCCAAAAGACATCCAAACATGGAGAAACATGCCTACGTGTGTAAGTGTTTCGCAGCAGTGCTAGCCCAGCACAAGATATATGTATGGCTCCAGGATATACGGTGTGGTAGGTTGTTTGAGGTTAACAATTCCGTATGTGTTCCCTTTTCTTGCAGCTGAGATATCAACATGGCTTGACCACCCCGGATCTGCAGCAGACATTACCCAACTTGAAGAACTTCCTGGAACATGGCCTGCTGGTCCGATGGTAAGTATCAGTCAGAAACGTGACACCTCAAGTATTCCCTCAGAGGTCACTGAAGCCAGAAAGATGGCGTATTAAAGTGACACATCTTTATTTACAGTGGATTTGCTTTCATCTTTAACACATTTACAGATAAAGGGTTCAGTTAAACCATGGCTCAATACATTACTGTACTTTTCATTATTACTTATTTCATTATAACTTGTTTGGAATTTTTCGACCCATGTTTTACCAATACTTGTTTTTAGAAAACAACTTTTATTTTTAGATCTGAAGCACTTTCAGATGGATATTATCAGTCCAACGAGAAAAGAGTCCACATCATTAAAAGGGGACTTAGCAATGTGAAGCTTATCTTCAATTTGCTTGCACCATCAATGCATTTGATCTATGCAGTCTATCACATGTGGCTGAGATATAGACAACATTTATCCTACACAATGGTCAAGGGACGACGTGTTTCGGTAAGCTAACCTGCAAGTTAGCATCGCCTTGGTTCCCTTGACAAAAAGCCTGTGGAATTTTTGCATTGGCTTTTTGGAATGTACACAAGTTTAAACACAAGTTTATGATACTTATTTTGTTTAGCCATATAATCTTCACAAATGAACACCACTACTGCTTTCTATTACAAGACACTGTGACATGATTTTGAAGCTGTTATTTTAAGGTTTAAAAAAAAAAAAAAAAAGTTGCATAATGTTGCTTTAAGTAATGACACCAGGCCTTGCAATCTCTTTCAGATTGTTCTCATTTTTATTGAGACAACTAACATTTAAATATCGTCAGATAGTTCAATATTGTCAGAAATCATATGGATGTATAAGATAAAAGCTATTATTAGGTAGGAATGCTATATAGATCACTGTTGCAATGACGCACCACCTCTGCACATCAACACTACATCGGCACTTACAAAGGCACTGTTTGATGAGATTTGCAGCAGCCACTTTGTCCCCATGAAGTGGAATGCTTAGATCTCCCTCCTTCAACAGTCTTATGGCCTGTACCTAACCCTTCAGTGAAACCTGGGAGTTGGTCTTTGTCAGGCTTCAGCTCCACTGCCCTATAAAAGAGAAGGCTGTCTTTGATCTCCAGTCCTCTCCCAGGGTCAGCAAAGGGGAAAATGTGTATTACACACATTAATTGAATAATCTTTTGTTTTGAAAGGAAAGAAGCCATGAAAAGCCAAGCTCTCAAATCAACCCCCCACCATCCCCCTCCTTAATGGGAAGTGGAAGGGCCAAAGATAGATGAGATGAAAGCTAGGGCCCACTAACCCTGAAGGTCTGTGTGTGTGTGTGTGTGTGTGTGTGTGTGTGTGTGTGTGTGTGTGTGTGTGTGTGTGTGTGTGTGTGTGTGTGTGTGTGCGCAAGTCCCTCT
>OMLP01013177.1:0-20709 GCA_900302685.1 Spondyliosoma cantharus | reverse complement strand
GAATGTAAGAGTTGTACAGTGGCTTGCCACAGCCACACTCCTGTGACTACGAGACCACAGGGACAGGAACAAAAAACTGTCCTGAACTGACTCAGAAGTCACCAGCTGGGAATCAAGAAAACTGCCTTTCTCATCAGCTGTAGCAGCACCAAGCTTCAAAAAAAAAAAAGTTCAGTCATTCTCACTGTTATATGATATAGAGCTTTGCAACAAAAGCATCAGACTTAGCAACACCTTACCTTTGGACAGTGAATATGAAGCAGCCAGCAGCCGATTAGCTTAGTTTAGCAGATTGACTGGAGGCAGGGAAAACGGATTGCCAGGCTCTGACCAAAAGTAACTTGCACCCATCGGCACCTCTAATACTCACTAAGTAACACTCATAAAACCACAGCATGTCATTTTTACATTTGCATCACACCAGTCATCTCTAAAAAATGTTTTAAAAATGTATCTGCTCTTAACTGTGTTGCAACTCCTCAATACAGAACAGTTGGTCAGTTCCAAAACAGGAACAATTGCAAAATCATACCATAAAGCCCAAAACAGCGTGATGGAAACTTTGTTTAAAGAATAAAAGGTACATATATACACTACTCAAAATGAGTTAGGGGTGTTGGGATACACTAGTGATTCACTTGATTCTGTAACATGAAGCACTGAATTCTTATTTTGTGTTTTGTGAATATATTTGTTCCCCAAAAATAATAATCATTAATTTGACATTTATTGTATATCCATGCACATGCATATATGCACCCATATCCCAATATCACTAACTAACTTTGAGTAGTGTATTTATGTATATTTATATATAAAAGAAATGCTGATTTCCTTGCCATATCAGTTCCAGTCTTGCTCCGCTACTTGTTTAAAAAAGTCTAAATTCAGATACATTTTCCAGCGCTGGGACCCAGCTTATGAAATATGGATGTACAAAAAACGCCGCATGGCAGCTGCAGGTAATTATCCTATAGACTGTGAGCGAAAAGCTAATCTGCTTCCTCCATCCTTCCTTGCCACCTCTTTCTTCCCTCCACGCATCCAAACAGGGATGATGTGATGAAGGATTTGACCGAGGGTACCGTTTCCAGAACAGATTTGGAAACCGTTCCTCCCTCCATGTAGAACTAATTCAGCATGCATCTACTCCGCAGGGAGAGCCTTTCCCAAAGGGCCAAGAACCACACAAAGGGAGTGTACTGGGTTCATCTTGGATTTTGTATACAGACTGGATGGGCTAACTGAGGAAAAGCAGAGTGCTTGTAGGAAAAGAGTGTATTACAAAGAATGTCGTTTTTACACAGTGGGCTATATGATGTTCGTCTGGTGAGCTGCTGATCATATCTTTATACATTTTCAAACAGTACTGTCTCAGAAACACATCATAACATGTCATAATATATACAGTCCAGCTCTGGTGAAAAATGGGCCGTATAGGTTTTTTTAATCTTGCTGAAGGATAAGAAACGGTGGAAAATGGTGAATCTATTACCAAGAGGCAGACAGAGACAGTACCAGAAAACCAACTCTTTGTAAACTGTACAGTCTGCTGAGATCAAAGCAAACGCGTTCAACATGCTCCTATTTGCCGCTTTACATCCGCTGAGGGCCTGGCAGAGGTTCACAGGGTCCTAATCCCACTCTGGTGCCTGGGAGCAGAGCTACGTACTATACATGGGGGAAGGCAAGGTGTGGCAGAGCGCCTGGCCGGGCAGATTCAACACTGCAGCTGGAGGATGCGAAGCTCCCCAAAGACCCCATTGTGAGCGAAAAGTTAGCAAAACCATTGTAGCCCCCAAGTGCTACATGATGTATTCAAAGCGTTGTCATATTTAGCAGCTGCCGCCTTGTCAGTGAAAGATAAAAGCATATCATCTCAAATTTATATACTGTATTTGCAAGGTACATGAAGCATGACAGTTGTCCTATATAGATTTACTATATTTACAATAACGGTTGATGTTTGGAAGAATAAATTAGGAATATTTCCCTTCTCCCTGTTCACTAGCACTACATAGTTTTGGAGAAGAAATTCAAATTCAGAATTTTAATATTTACAATATTATAATATATAATTTGATAATATTGTCAAATTATTTATTTGTTTCCATAATTGAATGATCAAGCTAAGGTTGCCAGAACACTGTTTGAAGCTGGAGGGATGGCAGGGTCCACTAAACAAAGTAAAGTAGTGTGAAATAGTGTTCTTTAGGGTCAATTTGTGTATTCAGTTTATTCAGTCATGAGAACAAAGAGTTTGTTTATTTGGTTTGTTTTGGCATAAAAAAATCAGTCAATGCAGATCTTTCTCTTCTGACTAAAATGTATTCCCCAAAACGACATAGTGCACCTTTAATAGTCGATGTGTAAACGCACCAAAGATGGCAAAGTGAACCTAAAAAAATGGAAATGTCAGAAGTTATTTAAATCATTCACAGGTTGAAACTGGTTGAAATATTGATACAAACCATGTATTAACATTTGCTTTTGCGTTCCATATCAGATGTGTAATTTTGTTGTTGAAACAACAGTATTAACTTTTTAATTAAAAAAAACTGCACAACTTAATACTGTAAGGGGATTTATATTGTCAGCTTGCTGATCCTGTTGCACAAACTGCTGTAGTGATTCCCTCTCTTCAAAGGCCAAACAGTCAATAAGTCCTGCCCTGTTAAGTCAAAAGAGAGCTTAGCTTCCACCATAGTGCATATCAAATTTTTAGTAATGTTTGCTCTAGTAGTTTCATAGGGATTTCCCTAAACCACATCAAACAACCAAATCTTATCTGCCATTGTTTGTTTTGGCCTAAAATCATGGCTCCTTAACAGGATTTGGATATGAACAGGGGCATGTTGCGAAGCCTGTCAGGGGATTGAACAGTGGAAAGGTCTGGCTCACTGAATTCTTGAGTCGGCCTGAAATATGCCAGGTTTGACATCAGCAGTGGAAAGGAAGAGAGCTTTGGAGGAGTGAAGGCTATTTCTGGCTCAGCATGTCAAGTTTTCGGCTTGATGATTTAGGCAGAGGCCTCTTAGCATTTGCAGTGTGCAGTAAAGTTGTTGTCAGGGTAATGCAAGGGGGACTGGGGCCCAATGAAAAGATGTACTGTAGGTGGATCACTTGGGCATACGAGTGGAGGGAACTTAATATTACACAGCTCGGTATCAAACATTAGGGATGAGCAACAGGTTTTTTTCCCATCAGTATGGTCTGTTGAGCTGCTAGCATGAATTCACTTTGCCCATCATGAATGCCTTAGACAAAGTCCAAGCTGCATGGAGAGTTACGGATCTGAGCCCTTTCCATCCATCATGGTTTTGATAGTTGGTGAAAGTGACATTTCCCAGAGCTCAAGTTTACCACATAAAATATACGTATGACATTAGGAATGCTAGATACATGTCCAATCGCATCATTACATGCACAATAACAACTTTTACTGGACCGCAGCATCGAGCAGAACGAACAATAATTAATGTACGTGTCATGACTCAGGGATGCCTGGCAACAAATTACAAGTGAATATTGTCTCAACAGAACTGACGCAGTGAATATTTAGACCAAACTATGTTTTCAACAAATTTAAGAGTCTACAGCTGCACAAGCAGCACTGTAATGCTGTACTATAGCACAGTGGTCCTTTGAGTTCAATGCTAACATTAGCTTGCCAAAATGCTGCCAGTGACACTGCTAACATGCCAAGCAGGTATAGTTCTCACCTGCTTAGTTAGTTAATTTAAGTTAAGTTAATTTGTACAGCTATGATCGGTATGTCATTAGTTTTGCAGGTATAATGATGTAAACCAAAGTATTATGATAGCGCTAGGTCAAAAGTTAAGGGATCACCAAAGTCATAACAATTGATCTTGAGAGGGACATGACTTTTTGTAGCATCTGTAGTTTAAATATATATTTTAAAATTATTTTGGAACCTGTATCATGTAATAGCAATCCATCTAGGAGATGTTGATATCTAACTGGATAAGTGAAAAGGTTTGACCTGCTAAAGAGCAAAAAGTGAGGAGGCCACTAAAGAAGTATCCCTCTGGGGACCATGAATATAGGGACAAACTCCCCAATGTTTTTTTGGAGAGCTGTTTTGGACTGATATTTCAGTCTGGACCATAGTAGCTGACCGAGAGACATACTCGTAGGAATGGTTGCAAGGACAAGGAAACTACCTAACAGGAACAGGGTAAATGTTTATAAAGAAATATGAAAAATCTCATGCAGCGTACCAAGAACATCAACAAGAGACAGAGATAGCTCTTGCTAGTTCCAGCTTTTACAACCACCTTTAGGAAACATTTTTCAGCTGTTTGGCCTCCCCACCACCCTAAATCTACACACATGCTCACAGTGTCGATACATGTGTAGTCTGATTGCCCATTTCAAAAAACATGTCATCAGTATAACAGTAGAAATGTTTCAAGAAAAAAATGTTATGACTGCCCGGAGGTTTACTTGGCTCAGGTCCACACTGACACACCCAGTTACTCACACATTACTGGACATTTTGACTCAAACCTAAAAACGAAGTAGAACAAAATACCATGGTCCAAATACGAAATTCCTCATTATGCATAAGTCCCTGTGTGATGACCATTTGATTTTATGCCACTGTCAATAATGCATTTGTTTGGAGTGTAGATGGCAAGCTAAAATCGGACCACATTGATTATATTAGAAAGCGAGTTGGAGGAGGAAATGGAAGGAAATGGCTGCAGATAATTAAAATCAAAGCCATTCAAACAGACATTGCCTTAAGGACATCACTCAGTCAAGCTAAAAACATAGTAGTCACTTATTAGCTAGTTATAAATGATGCATGGAAACCTAAAACGTTTTGCTCAATACCAGTCATCTCCGGTTTCCAAACCTGTATCGTGTTTCAGAGTCTGCCTCACATTTTCCACTTACTTAAATGATAATTGACTTCTCATGACATCCGTCTTTATTCCTTTCCACCAAATCAGGTTTTGCATTTTGGGACTGGCTTCCAAAGAGCGCATGATGGTTTCATTTGGAAAGTCACAGATAAGTGTTAGAGATGGCGAATCATTCAACTTTCCTTGATTCCCTCTCTTTTCATTTGTCTCCCCAGAAAATTAGGTGTTAAAGAGCACATCGTTTCCATTTTTCCAAAAAATGGTTTGGAGCAGAATTAACCATGTGCTTGTTAGGGAGGGGCAAGCTAAAGCCAGTTGTATTAAATTATGTGTTTTGATGGACATACACTGCCAAGTAAAGCACAGTCCATCTCCTGGTCTGCCCACTTAACAGGAACACCCTCACAGGATCAGGTCATTACCCTGTGCCTTTATTGTCTTAACCCTGACCTTGGTTGACCATCCAACATATACATTTGCAGGCCTCCAATTAGCATAAATGTTAGCCACGAGGTACAGTATTAACAGGTTGGTACCATATGTGGTTACATACTGAACCTTCAGACCGTGGATGGTTCTCGTTTACTTTATAACAGGCACTTTGAAGTTTGACAAGTTTCTCTTAAAACTAGACAGGCTCTTCTCAGTGCAATGTCCTGCCCGTGAACCCTGTTAAGACCCTCGGCGGGATGCCTGCGTGGGTCAAGGTCAAAGCCCTATTTACAAGCTGTCATGTGTTTAGTGGTGCTTGTTCATCAGATGGTGAGCTAGTACACAATAAATGTGTACATCAACCAGTGGTCTCATCACCGATGCTCAAGTGCTGAGTGACAGGAAAAAAATTACGAGGACATCTATCGTGGCTGCATTTCCAACTGAACAGAGATTTGTCGTTAACTCTTTAACCAACACGTGAATCTCTAGAGAGCACAGGGAGGCCCTGCTTCACCTTTAACCCCAACAGTACAGTGCCTTGGCTCCTCAGATTGAGGAATGGGCACGCTAAGCAGACTGTTCAGTAGTCCGGTGATCTTGGCCTCGGCTATCGAAAGATGCAGTGAGGCCCCCATTTGAGTAAATTTATGGCTCCAGTACTGGTATGGGGCGGGTGTCCCAGACCCTGGGTCTGTTATCTGTTATAGAGGAAAATGTCTGACATACTTGGGTGGACGCCTGCTGCGTGCTCAGCAGAATGTGAATGTAGACTCTCACAGGCCACATAAATGTTTTCTGAATGCTGTAAGGTGGAGTGATTTTACAAAGAGCTGCAGCTGTTTCTCTCCCTGGATCAGGCAAGGAGTTGTGTGCTTGGGATGGAAAGGTGCAAATGACATCAAGGGAGTACTAGATCCAAATAGAGTGTGGGTGTCTCATATGCCCCCTGTGGACAGAACAGTCTCAAATGTTGGCTGTAGAGATCATTGCTTACTGTAATCAATCAAATCCAACACACCCATTGTCCCCACTGAGCCCGGTTGTGGGTAAACGCCTTTAGTAGGGTGTCCCGATTATTGTTGTAATGGAGGGGTCGGGTGAAGTGTAGAGCTCCATTGCCCTGCAAATGGAGGTTTTTCAAAGGCACACTTCAGACTGGGGATTCGGCACTCGAAAAAACAAGGCAAGGGGGTAAAAAGTCAATCTAAATTGTATCATGGATTCAAAGCAATGAATACAAGTTGTTTGCATGTCATTGCTTTTCTTTATGTCCTTGCTTATTAGTGTCTTTCTCTTTGTTCATCACAGTGACAGACACCATGTCTCCAGCTCCATCCCAGTGCCGACCAAGTCTCAGCTTGGTGTGTCTGCTGCCTCGGATATAGGCTACTCCTGCCACACCAGCTCCCCAGACCGAGGCTTGAGGAAAAGGGCAAGCTCTGAAGCCGATAAGCCCAAGTACAAGCCAGCTCCTCCACCCAGCTACAACACAGCCATGGGTGAAGAGCCCCCAGTTGGCCTGGCACCGCCCTCGCCTCCTGCCAAACAGCTGTCCTCTTCCCTCGATGCCGGCATGGCATCCCTTAACCTGGCCAAGACAACGGAGGCCAACAAGGAGGGAGAGCAGAAGGAAGAGAAGGAGGAGGGTGAAGGAAAAGCTGTGGAGGTGGAGAGATGCAGAAGCACTGACGGAGAGATTAACATAGATAAAGAGGATGATACTGAAGAGCAACCGGCCAGTAGCACAGTTGCACCCATCTGTTCTGCAGTGCAGGACACTGGTGAGGAAACAGAGTCCACTAGTCAGCACACAGGTGCCATGAATGGCTCTTTGGTACCAGGACAGGCGCCTGCTAGCCTCGCCCCAGAGCTGCGGTGCTCTGTGGAGCAAGCCGAGGAGATCATGGGCACAGAGGCCACCGGTTTAGGCCTGGGTTTAGGATTGGGGTTGGGGTTGGGGTTGGGATTGGGGCTTGCCGACGAGGCCCGGCTGGATGACTATCGCTGCATCCCCGTGGACCATGCAGTAGCTGTGGAGTGTGACGAACAGGTGCTGGGCGAGCTGGACGTCGCTGGCTTTGAGGAGTTCTCCAGGCGCATCTATGCACTAAGTGAGAACATGTCCAGCTTCCGCAGACCACGCAAGAGCTCTGATAAGTGAGACAGGTGACCTAAGGAGAGAGGGAGGCATAAAATAACTTGCACAGGGGGTTTGGACAAATACAAGACAGAGACGTGAACTGAGAGGACAGGGGTGGGGTCCCCGCTCTCCTATCGCAGCATCAAAAATCATAGGAGCTATTCTGGAATAACGACCAATTTGCACTTATTGTAAACATTTCCATAGTAATCTTTTGAATGAAACAGTTAAAAGTGCAAGTATTGGGACAGTAAGTTTTACTTTTATTTTTGATGCCGTCATTGATATATTTTTAAACATTGAATAGAACAAACCATTATTCAGACATTTATTTTCACTAAATGATTTTGTTAACAACTGCACTCTATAAATTAGTGTCAGTCATCGTAGGCCGTTTACCAAAACAGGGGACCATTCATTTAAAATGACACACGAACAAATGTATATCACTTGCACTTTGTTTACACAAACTTACTGCAATACAGCCTGTGACTTGTAGAAAACACCATCATCTCTGAACAGCATTTAAAGTTCACATCCACACCCAGAGTGCAGCCTCAGTGCGTCAGGGTATAAAAATGTTTCAATGCAGCAGCTCTAAATCCTTTTCCTTACTACTGTACCTCAAGTTTCACCATAACTGTATCTATACTATAAAAGGACTGATATAAACAACAGACACACAGATAGCTGTTGCAACTGGAGGTTTTATCAAAGTGACAGCTGTCCCAGTACTTACACCTTAGACTGTACAAGCAGATGTTTAGACTCTTCCCGAGCCTTCCGTCAGGGTGCGTGACAGTGGGTGTGTGCGGGAGGAAGGACGTGATGTGTCTGCGTGTGAGTTGGGGCTTCACATTAGCATGCAACCGCAGTCACACAATCACAGTTAGGTATCCAGTAATTTCACCAATGACCTGTGAACAAGGCAGGATTTTGCTACCCTAAAGCGAGGTGGGAGCTGGAGCTGGAGCCAGTAGCCCAAATCAGGGACTCCCTAACTGTGACGCACAGCATCTCCTCTCATGCAACAACTCAGCCCAGCCGTCATTCTCCACACGGGGTCGAGTTTCTCCTTCAGGTCTTAAGAGGAGGATCACAAGAGTGGCAGGTTGGAGCTTATGGCACATGGCAGGGATACGGTGCAATTGTTTTTGACCATCTCCATGTCCTTTTCCTTTCTCTTTTAATATCTGAAATTTTAATTTATCCCATCAATATTAACACAAATGTTAATGTTAAGTCCGCTGATTCTCGTAATCAGTAGAGCAAAAATGTAATTCTGTGTCTGTGTTCTGTTGGAATGTCTCTCTCAGGCTCTGCTGTAAGTGTTAATAGCAAGTGTCTCAATCCCATTGTCTGTGATTTTGTCCCGTGTCCGAATGCTTTCTTGCACTGGTATTCAGTAATTGCATTATTTATGTCTCAACAATTGTGTGCTTTGTTTCAAATGAAATCAATATCAAGTTTTATTTTCCCCACTCACATGGGACGTCACCCATTATTATTGTCAAACATTAGACTGAAATCATAACCAGTGTCTGGGTCCTGATGTGGACAGCTGCTTTGTATCGCCCGCCGTGACAAAGATGGACCCTCCACCGGCAGCCCACCTTATGTTTGAGATCCAGCACTGTGGTTGCTGACTGTTGAGAAATATTGTATTTAAACATAAAATTTAACCATGTTAGGCCATTTCCATATACTGCTATACAGTTCAATAAGTGACCATGTACATATACTTTTGTATGGAGGGTTTTTTTTTGTTATTAAAGACTTGCAGTCCAATGGCATGGATGTATGTAGCCCCCTTTAAGACTGGTCTGCCTGCATTTGTATTGGTATGAGTGTGTTCAAGTTTGCCTGTGAGGTGGTTTCAGCAATGAAATTATAATGAACAGTATGACAGTTTCAAAATTGTGGACAAAATTCAAAGATCCCCTTTGAAAAGGTTAAAGAGTCTACAGCCATGCTAGGAGCTCCATGATAAGGTACTTTGAGTTAAACCATCGGCATGCTAACAAGTTCACGCTGTAAGCGCTAAGTTGCTAAATTATGTTACATGTTCACCATCTTAGTTTAGGGTATAAACATGATAGGATCATCTGGCTGTGGACCATCATTTTAATTTTCACCTTTTATTTTATTTATTTTTAGGCCTCCTCGCAGGCGATAGCCATGGCCGCAGGCATTGTGTCTTCCTTTTGTCTGTCCATACGTCCATCCCATTCTTAAGAACGCAATATCTCCAGAACGCTTCTAGGGAATTTGGGACAAATTTGAAGAAATTGAATCGATTAGAATTTGGTGGCCAAAGTTCAAGGTTATTGTGACCTCATGGCGCCAAGTTCTCTTGAATGCAGTATCTCATAAACGCATCAAGGGAATTTCTTCAAATTTGTCAAAATTTGACAAATATGACTCAAGTCCAAGATCAACTGATTAGATCCTAGTGGTCAAAGGTCACTGTGACTTCATGGTGTCCCATTCTCATGAACGCCATATCTCAAAATGCAGTCCAGAGAATTTCTTCAAATTTGGTATAAGTGTCCACTATGACACAAGGATGAACTGATTAGAATTTGGTGGGTCAGAGGTCAAGGTCACTGTGACCTTACAAGACACATCTTTGGCCATAACTCAATAATTCATACAGTAATTATGTTATTAATTATTTCATGTTTATTATGACATCATAATATCTTGATAAAATGTTCTGCCCATTATTTAACAGCATAGCTCAGGAAGGCAATTTGATTGGTGCTGCGTTCCAGTCAATGTCCAAAACTGGAATTCCTAGTTAAAATTTCCACCTTCCAAAATCCCAACGGCAACAAATATGACACGGTAAAAGAAGCCATCATACATTTCATTTTATGGCACTTTCATGCTTTGAAAATTATCTAAGGTGCACTCACACTTGGCCGGGTTGCTTCGTACCATGCTGAAGCACGATTGTCCCTCCTCCCCAGTCCCCCACTGGCCTGCATTCACATTGCTCCAACCAGAATTGGGCCTGAGCACGATTAGCTCTTACAGACATCATGACATACGTCATCACGTCGTAGCACGGTCGCGGCACAAAGAAGAACAACACAGAGATCATGACTAACTTCACTGACTTCTTCGTAGTTTATTTTTGTGTCTTTTTGGTCATGGGCGGCTTCTCACATTCCCAGATTTCTTAATTATGCAATGACCAAGGAAGTGTACGGTACGGAGCGCTCACACTAGTAAAACAAACTGGACTTCAGGGGTCAAACATGCCTGGGCATGATACGGATTGACTAGTGTGAATGCGCCCTAAATGTTCCATTCACTGGCCTAACACAAATACTGTCGAACACATCCTACCCCCTCCCCATGGGTGCTACCATTGTTATGTGATGTCAGAGAACTGCCTCTAAATGCACAATACAAGGACAGTACAGTGCACCAGCATGGAAAGCTGCCTTTATTAATGTTAATGAATTCATAATGATTCACATCAGAGCTCCTCCTGGTCCAGAGTAAAGGTCTGATCAGGTGAAATCAGTGAAAACAGCTGCACGGTTGAAAGAAGAGCCCCATGTTCATGAGATTCTGCATCAACAACATAAATGTTCATCGTTGCCGTAGCTGATATGTTTATGGGCTATTAAAACACTATTTTATCAGAGTCATTTAAGGACATGGAAAGACTCCAGATGCAGCCTCCTTCAAACTGCCTGAATCGCATTCATCTTGACAGGTAAGGCCTATCAATGTTTCACAGTTTTATGTTTTTCATCAGCCTGGAATGCATCTTATTTGAAATATTTTACATGTAGCTCAGTGTAATTTAATCAGATGGAAGCTCTTGTTCGCGATAAGTTAATTTAAGTCTCGGAGACATGCTGCACCTTGCATCCCTGCTTATTAAGTGTGGAATAAAAGAAGTGAAATATTGTTGAAACTTCAGAAAAAGCTGCAAGCTTAACGTGATAAATGACATCTTAAATCTTGTTATACCTCTCTTTTTTGACATTATTTGTACTCTAGCCAGCTACTGAGAGGAGAATCCAGTTTTTTGTTTTTTTCTGTTTTATTCCATTGATCTGCCGAAACATGAATTATCCTCACAGGGAAACTGGTATTTCGAACATCACATTAGTGTCGCGAGAGCAGCTTCAGTTGGTTTGCCAGAACAAGTTTAAGGTGTTTTCTCCTCATTCGCTCTGACAGTGTGAGCACCACAGACCTTACATGTATGCACACGTGGTTGTACATGTGACCCACCTTACAGTGCCTTCAGTAGTTAAGGTAAGCCCTTTTCTAATTAAATAAGCCCTTCTGCATTCATTTACCTCACTGTTCACTTAACTGAGTAAAATCCAACCTTTCTGGTGGTGTAACAGTGTCACTTTGCTGTCAGGGCTCCAGGTAATGTATTCATTTGTTCACATCAGCAGAAAACCTGAACTAAAATCATTTGGAGGATTTGAGTAGCCTCCTTGTTTCAGGCAGTTTATGGTGGCTACTATCATTCATACTATCTTTCAGACCATCATTCACTGGCAATAAAACTTTCTCTCTTAGAATCACCTGTTAGCTCATCTCATATAGTCTTTCTCATTAGGAATTCCAATAACGCAGATGATTGCTGAGTCTGTCCTTTAGCACTTTATGTTTCCAGATTCACATAAAGCAGTTTCCTGCTCCCCGATCCTATAAGCTCCTTGTGTCACTCTGCAGACTGTCTGCCTTCACCGCTAAGCCCCTGCATACAGGTGTCTGTAGGCGTCAACGCTCGGCCCGCTGGGAATGACATTTCACCCGGCCAGAGTCGGGACATGTGTGCCATCGTGGGGGAAGGCAGACATGCTCTCGGCGAGAGCAGGTCTGCATGCGCCCACGCACAGGTGCACAGCTTATAACTTTGATAGTTCGCAGGTTATTATTGTAGTTTAAAGTTTATGAGAACAAGAACCGAGGCATTGAGAGTGAGAGTAAGCAGGCCCTATTTCCTCACTCGTAAAGCCATCTTCATATTTTTGAGCTGAGTGCTCAGTTTAAAGAGTTCATCACTGCTGCAGTGTATAGTCTACTGTTCATCATCACAGGCACCTCACAAAATACACATCGGCATACAAACCGGCACTGCTGGCCGTCTCAAAACCGGGCCGCTGGGCTTTACACTGCGGTGTATGTGTGTGTGTGTGTGTGTGTGTGTGTGTGTGTGTGTGTCTGACAGTAATGAATGAACCCCACTCTCTGTCTTTACCCCGTGGCAGTGTCCCCATTAACTCTGATTATTGATTTAAATAGTCACTGGCCAAACTGTGCAATCCATCTCATCTTGATGGCCGCCTGTGATAAGAGCAGATCCATCTCCTCAAACATCATAAGTAGGATTAGCAGCATGCACAGGGAGGGGAATAGCTGCAGTCCATCAGCACCTCATTTATACAACCGTATCGTCTGACACACCAACAGGCCCGGGTCAAAGTCATTCACCGTACTGTTGTCATTCTTAGGTCCCACTGATACTCTATACCCTTGTCATTACCTGCTCTTCGTCATACAGTATATCCTTGTCATTAATACTGTGGGTGTCACACGCTGCACTGTAATTTGTCATTTCTGCATGTCAGGCGCAGCGCTGTGTCCTGCACATTTATTTTTAGAAATCTGTGAACTAATGGCGGCCAAAGAAGTCAAGAGTATTTGATGTCTACATTACAGTGTTTCGTGTGATTAATGACGCACGTCCTTCCCTCGGGAACTGCACCAGAGCAGGAAGAGAAGCTGTATGTAGCTCTGAAGTAATTCAGTCACTTATGTGATGTTTCTGCATGTCTAAAATGTCAACAAGAACTTTGTTATGTACTTGCATCATCCCAAGCGTTGTTCAAAGCCCAGGGAAACCTGTAACTTCACTTGGGGTATTTTTTTGTTTCATTTGGTCGCCTGTTGCTATAACTTCTGAGAGAGAGTCGGAGGGTGAGGAAGGAAGCCAGCTGACTAAAACTTCAAAACACTGACTCGGTCCGGGACCATTTCAGCCTGAGTCAGGTCGACAGAGTTTTTTTTAAGCATGGTAATGAAGACAACAACTCCCATGGTCCCACACTACCTGTAGTATGCCCCGTGTTTTGATTGAGAAAACCCCAGAAATGTCTTACTGTACATTTAACTCCTTTGTTGGACATTTACAAAAAGTATTAGTCTTTAAATATCTGATATTAAATGTAATTACGTATCAAAAGTAATTATCTGAAAATCAATGTAAATGAATAAGTATGGGTAAAAGTAAATCCTACATGTATGTACCGATATGTACATGCTGTACCCTCAGGGTCGACAGGTAATCAGCCGATTAGCAGCATTGTTCAGATTATCAACATCAGATTTTTGTTTATTTATCAGATTGCTGATAAAATAAATGTATTTAAAATGATGTAGCATGCAAACTGAGAAGGGTTCTAACTATTAACTATCAAATACATTTTGTGTTGTCAAAGTGCAATATATTCATACGAAATGGAGGTGGTGGCTAACTTTATGACTTTTCTCCACTTGTGCTTCTGTTACATTATGTTTTTTTCAGGTGCTCCATTTTCCCCAACCATCAAAACATGTATAAGAGGTCAATTCTTCAGTCAGTGCCCCTGACCAAGGGACTGACTTAGATGTGGAGTTGGTCCCCTGCCACTGTACCTTAGCTGCACCCTGCTCCTCAAGTATGGGTTCAATGCAGAGAACCAGTTTCATTATATTTTGGGCCAAAATTGTCTGATCCTATGTGATAAATAAAGATTCTTCTTCTTCTTCTTCTTCTTCTTCTTCTTCTTCTATATAGTGAAGGCAGGGAAACAGTTGGTCCAGCCCAAAGATTAAAAAATAATAATAAAATCCTTCAAGTACCTCTAAAGACCATCGATTAACTTGTTTGTTTAATCTGTAATGAAGTATTTCTGAAAATGAAAGGTTGTGGTTTTACTGAAGGTTGTGGACAATGTCTCGGAGCCTACTGCAGGGTTGCTAGTTGCCGTTTTCACTTCAGGTTTTGTAAAACAGTTGGGTGTCTCAGTCAGTCAGGCTTTTTCTAACTTTTTTCTACAGATGTTTGCCTCAGCTCCCCGCCTTTACGCTAAGTTAAGCAAACCATCTCCTCACTGTAGCTTCATATTTAACCCACAATATGAGAGTGATGTCGATCTTCTTCCAATGTTAAAAAAGCAAATCAGCATATTTTCTAAATTAAATCACAATGTTCTTTTGAGTTTACAGCAATCAGAATATAAATAGACTTTGTGTTGGATGTATCACTAAACCGCCAAACGTGTCCAAACGTAAATGCCCAGCATTTATATCTCATCACAGGGGACAAGAGGAGGGCAGGAGTCATGTATCAGTCTTGGCCCGTGTTCAAATCTATGGTTTATAGGCAACACAAAGACACAAAGTACTTTCTCATTCATTGAGTTGAGACCTCATACTGCAACTGTAACTCTTTATAGCTGGATTACAGTCATAATACAGGGACTGGGGAACTGTGTTACAAGCATGGAGGGAGACACGGCCGCTCTGGTGTCCTGTCTGAGAGCTCGGACCAGGCCCCCGTGGATGCACTCACCTCCACCCGTCCCGGACCTGGCTGGTCAACATTGTGCCGTGACCCGGCCCAGCTGTTTAAACCATCTCAGAAACGAGACTATCTTGCCTGGATGAAATCTCAGTCACCTCTCATAATTTTTTCGGCAGTAAAACGTCACTGCTGGTGTTGTCTTTGGGCTTTTGTTAATAACTCAAACCCAAAGCTTCCAAGCATTTTAGCAAACTCTGTCTTTTATAGGGCTGACTTCTTCTCCCCAAATGGTCCAGTTGCACAGCCTAATGAAATGCAGTGGTGTCCAGCTGATTTCATCGCAGCAGTATCAATATTAGGATTGGAGTGCCGCGAGTGGAGAAGTCTGGGTAAAAAATAATACTGCAATGACCATGACGGTTTTATTATGGACCTTGTGAAATTAAAACCGGTTGCTGAGGACTGATGTCATCGCGCTCATATGAGTCCGTGGTAAATTCATGCTTGAAGACATTGTGGCTTTCTATAATTACCTGTAGAAGGTTTGAATGACGAAATTGACACCTGACATGCAGACGAAGAGGGGAATACTCCCCAAGCACACAATGGGCCTGAACAACAGTCCCCCCTACAGCTAACAGCGGGAGACAATAATAAAAGGCCTATCACAGCACCGAGGGAAGGATTAGATTTTTGCCGGATGATCGTTTTGCTTTTGTACGGTAGCCATTGTACTCTATGTGGTGTACATGTTTTGAAGTACTTTCTTGGATAACATCATGTTTTTTTTCTCCTCTCTTACTTCTGGGAATGATTCCCCATCTCCTTGTGCCTTTGAGGTACAGCCATGCATTGATTCATGGCCCCTTGATCTCGTGACTACAGCGCTGGCTGGGCACGATGGGCAACAGCAACGGTGTGTCCTGCTGAGGCTGAGCTGTTGAGGAAACTGAAAAAGAAATACCAATGGTTCCTGCTTGTTATTTGCATACATTGAGCTACTATTGGACATTCCAGCATGATGATTTTGCGCTTCTTCTCAAACTACCCCTTTATATTATCCAATATGTATCCTCCGTAGCGGTTTGAACTGGCAATTGTTTGTTTTTTTTGCTTTATCTTATAATTCTGATTGCACAGTGTAATGGCTGTGGAAAAATGACACCGCCCTTGTATAGATCGGTTGCCTCTCACTCTCACTATGCTATTCGGGCTCAACAGGATTTTTTTCATAAAAACACAAGGTCAAATTATAGCACAATGGAAATGCGTCTGCCATTGCGCGACCAAAACAGGAAGATGCATTGTTTTCCCTGGCCGTTATCCACAGATGAGTGCACAACAACTGGAATAACTGAGGAAACTCTGATACAGATCAAAAAGAGTGAGCAAGTGGGCATTCACTCAATGGACAGCACTGTTCCTCAGCTGATATGTGTTTCCCCTTACCACCACCGTCATTCTTTCTACCAGATCAGTAAGTAACAAAACTACTAGGTGTTTTAATTGGCCTTTTCATAACACTGAGATCATGGGTTCTGGGTCAAATAGGGATTCTTGTAGTTGTTTTTTGCTTTGAACATTAGCCTGGCCGCTGCTAGCGGTAGCCGTCCTTGCGACAGTGGCGCCGTCAGTCAAACCACAGAGAGATGCTAAGAGGGTACTAACTATTCTATTCTATTTTTACATATTTTTTAGAAGCACTTACATTATCCCTTCTTTAATTTGACAAAACTGACAAAACGAACACAACTGAAGCGTTTAAGTGAAGTTAACTGGAGGATCTTGTCCTAAATTTGTCCTCAATCCAAACATCAAGTAATGCTTACACTATGCATTTTTCACAATTAATTGATTAATTTTATTGAAATACAATTAAGGTTAGTACTGCATTTGGCTTCGAGTGTTATTTTAAAGCAGTGATTCACTGATAAATCTGAGGGGTCATGAGATGTTTAACAAGACAAGAAGTAATGATAAAAAACATATTTCTATGATACAAGTTTCTGACTTTTGTCTAATCTTTGCATTCTAGCCATGCTATTAGCGTAGCTTTATCCCAATCTGTAAATTCAATCTGTAAATTGGTCCACCGCAATTAGCCTCAGTTTGTGCCTCTCGTGTATTAGAATTAGCGTTATATTCAAGTCACAGAGCTGTAGCATTTGTTTTCAAATACAGTGCTTTAAAAATCCTGAAAGTCATTTTACAAGGCTTTGAAGACTCAGATCCTCTGTCATTCCTGCAAGCGGCATTAAAACATGTTTCTTTGACAAATGACATTTGAGGTTCAAGATAAAATTTCTCAGTAATTAATGGAGGATTGGTTTATGACCAAATACCTTTGTATTCAGCACTAATTAGCAAATGTTAGCATGCTAACATGATAAACTGAGATGGTAAACATGGTAAATATCAGCATATTAGCATTGTCATTGTGAGCATATTAGTATAATAGCGTTAACATTTAGTTCAAAGCTTTATGGTGATACTACTGACTGTTGCGTCGCCTCACATTGCCCGAGTCTCAGCCAAAAGCTGCATTAAACACGTCACAAAAGCTGTGGCTGACAGCCAACTAGCTTGTATGTTCTGCACCTTTCAGTTAAAAGGTAAAAGGTCAAAAAAGGTTGGGAGTTCAGTCAAGCATTGATAATAGGCAAGGGCACATTTTTGCTGAAATTTCTATTGTTTGGTTTATTAATGTTTGGTTTATTGTTGAACCCAAACTGGACTACTGAAGGTCAGCTTGTTCAGGACAGACAGTCATTCAGCATTACAGAATTTATTCCCATAGCAACCATTACAAACATAAGTCACACACAGGTCACAGTGTCTTTTTTTTAACCACATCTGTGTGTCTTCTTCGGGACAGTGTACATTTGGGTTATTTTTCAAAAGAGGCTGTATTAATAACATGTGTTGAGTAAAAATGTATCAGCAACATATGTCGTGTTAAAAAGCCGTGCACGAAGACATACTGGTGTCCACTTGAAAAGTGCACTGTTGTGTACAATGAGCAGCTTTTATGAACTTGAACATACAATAGATTCCTTAATGAAAACATATTAGAACAATACCGATTCATATTGGGAGATACTGTTGTGCTGTTGTGTAGATTTATCTAGCTCTATACAACAGCTCCTGTACTTATAAACCATCTTGTCGAGTAGCTAAACTCCCTTGTGATTCCCTCCCATTCCAAGTGTGCAGTATAAATTCAAAATATCCTGCATGGGAAAGAAGATTTGGATTCAAACCGAGACCAGACCCACATCTTAGCCGTGCAATCTCAGTCATCTGATAATGGGACACACATGGCCATGGTCGCTGGTAATCACTGAATTAACAGCGTTTAATAATGAATCCTCAAGGTTGGTAAATTGACCCAATACTCTGCTCGCTAATTACCTTGTCATGTGTGTAATTGTCTCATCTTGTACATCACAGGTGCATCCAGGCCTTTTAGATCCCGGACGCCAATTACACACATCTGATGTTCATTGTCTCTCAGTGAGAGCAGTTACAAAAAGCAGTGAGAGGAAGTGAAGGAGGGGAGAGGAATGAAAAGTGTGTGTGTGTGAGTGTGAAGGAGAGCCACTTGAGTGGTAAGTGGTGGAGGTGAGATTTCCAGGGAGGAGCTTGGGGCCAAGGACCCTTTTCTATAAATCCACCCAGCAGGTACTGCAGGACGGTCCTGCCAGAGGATTTACTAAAGACCCTTCCTGGCAGCATCGGAGAATAAAAGCTTTCTTCTGTGAAAAAAGGAAGAATGTCCTCCTGGCTGCCCGAAAAGGCTTTGATACGCCTGGAAACAGTGACCGACTCGCCCAGAACGAAGCCCCTGAAATCTTTTCCGCCTGCCTGCCTGCTCTGCGCTAACTTCCATACACATTCTCACCTCTCGAATATTTAATCCCTGTTCATGGTTAAAGCTATATGACCACCGTCACTTTCCAAAGGCTGGCAGCTGGTCTAAGCTATATCTGGTGGTCAGATTTTCAGCAGGAACGTTCATCAACATGTCAAGTTAATTTTTTGACAAATTGTCTCTGGTCCTCCTCTCTGTGTTTCTACACAGGGCTTTGGCAAGCGTCGTCCTGGGAGAGCTCCCAGTATTTCACCTTGGCCTGAAAACTGCTCCAGGAGGCCAGGCAGCCACTGGGGAACATCAGATCCTTCTGATGACGAAACTTTATTAACAGGGCTGAACACTTAACACCCTCATCGACATCTTCAGAGTGCTTAAAGTACCAAACACATGGAAAGCAGCTAGAAGGAACTTTCATTTCTCATCCTATCAAAGCGGTATGAGCACCACCGCCTTGTCACGATCTGGCCGGCGTTTGTTTTGGAAGCAAGTGAAAGGAAGAGTCAACTATTTTTCTTTTTAAAACACAGCTGCTTGCAGGATGTGTAGCAATGAGATAATGCATCTGTTTGTGGCTATGTTAGACTAATAACTGTAATATGACAAAGTTGGTCTTATGTCCTCCTGTAGGCCATATAGAGGCATCAGTATTAAATTAAGACTGTTTCATAACCAGTTCAAAGTCCTGTGTAGTATTTATAAGCTATGAATGAGACCTTAAGTGCTCATTGCCTCATACAGTAGCTACGATGGCTCATGCTAAAGTATCAGCGCTGCTCGCAGTCGGCGCCGAGCTCTGTGAGGAAGTGGCCAAATTAGACTTCCACAAACTTGTCATGCCTTATTCTGTTTTTTCATCCTGAAATCAAGTCAGCTCAGACAGTTTTATTATTTGTGGCACCCCAAGGGAAGGATTCATTCACATGAATGAATGTGAGTTATGGATGGATGGATTGGCTGGAGAATTTATACTGCGTGTTGTCATCAACCTTTCCCAACCCTGTTTTTTCCAACAAATCTTACTGTGAAATGCAGTTGACAGGATAATGCATGTTTATTACAGAACGGGTCCTTTTTTTATAATTTTGGTCTGCATGAAGCATTACATAAGACCATTTCTGAGATTTAGGAACACAGAAGTCCGGAGGCAAAGCCACAAGTGGTCAAACGATCATACTGCAGCGAGTATGGCAAGTTAGCTATGGTTAGTACGGTAATTGTAAAGTGTGTCTGGCCTCATAACATACAACAGAGAGTCAACAATATAACTTAAATGAAATGAATTGGAGGGTTAGCTAAAATGATGTGCTAATGGTATCAGCTAATGATAGCAGGTGGCTGGCACTGACATAGATTTGTGAACAGAACACAATGAGCGAACTGCCAGTTGCTAACACAAGTGACATCGCTACATCTCTACAGCTCACCAGTAAAATTTGTGAATACAATACTGTGATCATTAATTGGAACAATGGACAAAACCATTTGCACACTGTCATGATCTGCTTTCTGGATTCATTCTCTGTGTATTATATCACACATGATTTGCTAGGAGAAAAAAAAGCTCTTCTCTAAATCATCTGCAGGCCACCCTGATCTGTCTCTTGTGCCAGATTGAATGCTGGATTCCCTACTTGTTTACAGAGAAGGTGTTTCATTCAGCTCGCTTTTTGTTAACAACATACATAGGAGGGTGCTTTATGCCTGGTATGATAATGGCGCAGTCAGTGTTCGGATACGTCTAAGCAGCGGGAATGTGCTAATTTTTTTTTGTCATTTATTCTTTCATTCATAAAATTACATCTCATGATATTATCATGTT
>OMLP01013175.1:0-13048 GCA_900302685.1 Spondyliosoma cantharus | reverse complement strand
CCTGTACAGCTGCATCAATCTCATTCACCCGTGGCCATTTTTATGTTCCCATTTTCATGGATGCACTGTGGCTAAGTGGTTAGCAAGGAGGAAGATGAAAATGACTTTCTTCCCACGTACAAAGCTCTGATTGGTCGACTCTTGTTCCACAGCCATCAGAAACAGCCATCAGTGGCATCACAGCACCAGACCTATTTGAATCAGAGTTTTGTTCAGTCATGAGAGCCAGGCAACCTGTCGTGGTATTCATGACTTCATCAGAGCAAATTTTGCAGTAGGTCATATTTAGGAATGGTTGGACTCCTGGAAGTTGCTTGCTTTTTGTAATCTATCTTGTCCGTCTTGAAAGTGTTCGCACAACCATAAAAGAGTTGAACACTAATTCGACTTCAGTAGACAAGAATATGACACCCTAGTTCTGCGTTTCAACTGGGAGCAGACCAGTACTAGCACACTCTTTAAATGGCGGCCTTTGGAGTAGCTTGGGATCAGTTCCTTGCTCGAGACAACCAAAGGAAAACACTTTCTCTTCACTTTACACATCCTATTTTTAAAAGGCGGTAGGATGAATGAAGGGTTCCTAAAAAGCAGATGGCTATGCTGTTCCGTACATTATAGGTTTTTAGCAGTTAAAAGAGAAACACAAATGTCTACAGCGCAATTGAATCTAGCATGTTCCCATAGATTTCCAAATTGGCTCCGATTCAAGTGGAATCAAATGGGAGGGAAGCCATGTGTAGTAAAGCAAGCTGCGTATTCAACAAGCAAACATTTGAAACAGCAAAGTATTTAATTGGATTTTACTTTTCATCATCTTTTATTTATCACCTTCCCCTCTTTTTCTGTGTGGCTTCTTAGGAAATAAAGTGCATTTAATTACTTACTACCATTTCTCACCACAGCAGGCTGCAGCTGATGGAGAGAGGAGACAGGCTGGCTAACCGCTGGGTGATGTGTGGTTTATGGATGACTTATTCTCGGGCTCTCGGGGAGTCTGTGTCTAAGTGTTGCTCCTTAAGAGCCAAATTAGCCCCTTGATCCACCTCACCATCAATTTGGAGAGGTTGGTGGAGGGGATGAAAACAGGGCCCACTTTTTACATTTGTATTACCAAACTCTACAGATTTGAACATTAAGATGAAAAAAACAAAAGAAACAAAACTACATATTCGTTGTCCTCCTGCTTGACTGGCCATCTGCAAAAAGAACAAGAGTTGTGCTGATCTTCATGAATTTACCCTTTCCTAACCACTGATAATTCCTCATTTTAAAGATAAATTTGCATGTCAGATCACTGATCTCAACCTGCGGCCATTAAGCTCAGTACAGAAGTGTGTGAACGTCTTCCCTGACCTGTATAAATCATATCCTGTGGCACATTCGGAAGTATTATCATGCTATAATGAAATATTCAAATGCGGCTTGCCTGCTTCCAGCACGATGGAGCAGGTAAGTCTGTAATGATGACATAACGGCCTGGGAGGAATAAATGGGATTCATGGGAAATGAATCAGAGTCTCTGGGACTCTCAGTGTGACGGATGGGACCAGAAAGTGGGTCAGAACCACAGGTTGGTTGGCTGCACAACTGGGCCGAGACACAACGCCCAGGGCGGTGAAGGAGTGCCTACGCTCCTGCAGAAGCAGCACTCTGAACAATTTCCCTCGTTAGCATCACTGATTTCTGTCTATTTTTCTTCTATAGAGAGCTCATCAGAGAGAGCGTGAACAAACAGAGGCAACGCTGACCTTTTAAAAGCTCCGATCCACTTCTGAAATAAACTCTTGGCAATCTTAAACCTCTGCATTCACCGAGGTAGACGGTGAAGAAAGAATACCTGGCAGCGGGGAGAGAGGTCTCGCTAAGATAAACCAATAAGTGATTCATGCATTAAACATGAGCTGCTCAGTTTGTGGCGTCCCTGAGAGTTAAGGCTTTGAAAGGAACTCATTCATATTTTAATCACACTGGAGGTTCAATTAATCATCGCATGGTTTAAGGGTGAAATTGATGAATATTCAGTTGCCAAGTGAAATGACTTCTGACCCCGGGTACTTGCGTTGGTTTTAATCATATTCCTGCATTTTGCGCTTCAACCGCTGTTTGTAATCACTGAGGGGTAGCTTCACACCACTCAAGGTTGCTCTTTTATATTTGTGAAACTTGTTTGTTTTTTTTTCATGGGATAAAAACAGCCAAAAATAGAACAATGACAGCTGTATTTTTGGTAACACTGACGCAAAGAGGCATGAAAGTGGAATAAAGGAACTTGGCAGCATTCTGCATATTCATCCTCGGCTCTGCGTGGTCTGAGAGGCCCTGAAGGCTTTGAGAGAGACGAGTGAACTCTAAGAGACTTGGATATTCAGACAAGTGGCTCTTTAGCCAGATGCCAGCTATTATCCGTGTTTTATGAGGTTAATTTAGACAGCTGACAGTGAATTACCCAGTAATGCCAATGACATACAGTTTCACTTGCCACAGGGATTTCTTCGTTGGGGACACCCACACTTAAAGCCCAGTTGGCAGTGTATACTGATGGCTGTTAGCACTTCTGCAAACCACTGATACGTTTACATCTGTACATGTTATCACCTACGTACTATATTTACATTTCTACAATACATGTCACATCTCGTTCACATTACATGTTTATGACTTGGTTTTGACATCTGGTGGTGGAGTTAAGCGAGAGGGCTGCCATTTGAACCACAGATCAAGACTGCGTTCCAACATTTGTAAGTGTGACACCACTGTTTGTTTTTAAGGAGAACGCAGGACAATAACCAGCTGTGTTTCTGGCAACCAAAGAAGGCATTTTAAGCCCAAACTTCATGTTTTCCAAGTGGTAATTGTGCTGAAACTTAACCAGACCAAAGCACCGCACAGCTCAATCAACATAAGGAATGTAAAGTTTGAACATATTCGCAGTTTGCATAAGCATACATTGCAACTTTTGTTTTGGCGATTGATTGTCTATAGGCTTTTTCAAAAACCCTGTCCATTGAATCCCTTTGTATATATTCCTTTCTTCTTCTTTTTTACCTAAGAGCAGTAAAAATTAAGATATTGAGTCTCCCGAGGTCATTAAAACAACCCAAAACAATACAGATTGCCTACATTTAAGCTATGCACTGAAGAACTATTTATGGGTGGTCCAAATAATGATTTAATTACAAGTATTACCCTAGAAATCCTTTTATTACATTTTATTAATAACTGCATACTTTTATTACATTTACTACCTCCAGTTTGTTCTGGGTAAATTACCCGCTGTATTTATGAGTTTAACTGTTTTGTTCGAGCTGGAGTGTGGGCTGTGATGCAGGAAGGATTCTTTTGTTGTTAGTGGAAAAAAAGGTTTTTCTTTGTCCTCGACCTCTTTTGACTTTGTTCTAAAGGATGTTTCCAGCGGAGTGTTCTCTGTCTTTTATAATGATGGGGGTGATTATTACACTGTTTTACAAAACTACAACAATGAGACCCAGTTTCTTTTCTATAGGTCTCAGGTAAGCAGACACGTCACTTTTGATATCTCATAAAAAGATGTGATAAATACTGAAAAAGATCACCACAAGGACCAAAGATTAACATGGGGGAGTTACCGAAGTCTACGCCACAGTCTCTCTTAAATCAGGAGGCATGGGTCTTCTTTTCAAAAGATCTTTTGAACAGCCACAGTTTTCATTGCGGAGGAATGTGTCTTATTTACAGGGACACAGGCAGTCAAAGTGACATTGGGGACACTCTGTTGAACACTGTACGTGGACGACAGGAGCTCACCGTCGAGCACAAGGCAACAGTGCAGGAAACAAATGAGACGAAATCTTTGTTGTCAACATTCATATCACTGTTGCTGTGTGAAAACCATTCAGTTTCAGCTCAATGGTTTTAAATCATGTGGTGCTTTTTCAATTGGGAACATTTTTGACTACTTGGGTTCATAAAATTGTTTCAGACTGCTTGCTCAATAAACTACCTTATGCACTAGAGTTACTTATTTGTTCATTCCTGAAATGATTTTAGAGATTCCAATCACCAGACGGTGAAAATGTGTCCAAACTAACCTGGTGTAGCTGTAGGTGAGACTTTAGATAACGGTAGAGTTGAATATTTTTTATTTTTTTAATTTTTTTTTAAATCGTATTGGCAAGTAAATGACAAGCTAAATAGCCCAGTCACATGTCAGTAGACTCCTCCAACAAAATGGACGGACACTGATCTCCCCTGTTATGGATGAATAAGGGTCGGACTAATCTGCTTACGCGCACTATCGCCCCCGCTGATTAACCAGGAATTAAATATGCACTACGCTGCACAGTCCTGCACAAGAACATTTCAGAACCACCGAGTATCTCGGGACAGCAATTTAGCGCTTTAGCTCCCCTGGCCAGGCTGCCTGGGAAATTATGGAGCTGGGCCGCTGAACACTGAAACATTAAAGGAGGATCCCTCAGAGTGTCTCACTGGCTGCCAGAGACCCTGAAATGCAGATGAGTCCATATGGCTGGGAGAGCCTGCTGAGGAGAGGATCCTCCACGAGGACACGATGGAGGGATGGAGAACAGAAAAAGAGAGTGGAACAAACACAGAGACATATTCTCTCTACAGGACTTCGTGCTCCAAATTTCCACTCATATCTGAATTTTATTTTCAGTTTTTTCCGTGACTGTCCATTTCTCTTTCGGGATGCCAAACGTAGCCGAAGTCGATGTGAGCCGACAGCAATGTAGAAAAGGCTCAGAGGCATTAATGAAAGATGTCATATTTGTTTTACGACCTACACTTCTTAGCACATTTTTGGTTTCAGTGAGTGCATCTGAGGTTTGGTGGCACTGAGGAATCTCCAGTCTTGGCTTCCTCTCTGTCAGTGCGTCTTGTTACAGAGCTAATGTAGGCTCGACTCAGCCAAAACACCAATTAACCAAGTCTTCATCATCATTTTCCTGTCCTTTATGTACTTTCACATCGCTTCCCCTCCACTTTATTTTTTACCTCTGCCAAGGATGTTATGTTTTCATCCATGTCCGTTTGTTGGTCAGCAGAATTATACAAAACCTATGGCACAGGAGAAAGACGAAGGCACAAAAAGGTTAAAAGTCTTTCTTTAGATGACTATAACATGCTAAAAACATTGACAACGCATGTTAAAAATGAGCAGCAACTCACGCGTAGAAGCACCAATGGCATTCTTTCTCAGCCTGAAGAAGTCCATTTGGCTTTTCAACCTTTTTGCCAGAAGAGAGCATTGGATTTTTCTCGAGATGTGTTATTCAACATTTTCGTTCTCAAGGAATAATGCATGGATCTTGATGAAAAAAAAAAAAAGATCAAGCGTATTAAGGTGGCTTGTATCCATGAGTAGATACAAAAGCAGACCATTTGGGCCTTGCAACACACCATTCTCCTTCACTAAAAAAACATTTGGAAAAAAAAAACAAGTTGTTGCCTGAATCTTCTGTATGTACGGATCAGATTTGCATTACTTGGAAAACAAAATGTGAACTTCAGTACTGTCGGAGTCAGCGTGAGCATAGCCGGAGAGAGTCAGAGTGGCAGAACTTTTGACTTTTTTGCCTCAGTAAAAATGTAAGTTCTGCTGCCCCTGGATACTGTGCCGTGTCCGCTCCAATTCCTGCGCTTAACACCAGTGGCCGAAGTATATGCATGTGTGTAGGTTTTGTGTTAGTGTGTCCGTTTGCGTTACCATCCATGTGTCTCCATACACTTGTGGGCATGTGTATGTGACTTTCCTGTTGGTGTGCGTGACTTTTCTGTTTGTGTAGGTGATGGAGAGTCCACTCCAGCAGGAAGGCAGAGGGAAATGCATCACTCTAAATAACAGTGCTTAGAGTTGGCAGCGAAGGAGGGAAGGGCTGCCGAGCCTTTGGGGGATAGTGGGCGGACAAATGCATCACATGCTCTTTCCACAGAATTCACAGACGGCAACCTTTTGCTCATATAAAGACGATAATGAATCAGAGTCGAGATGGATGTCAGGGAGAGGCACTTCCCCGCGCCCTGCTCCCCGGCCCAGCAGGTGGTCTCCAGCTTGTACCTTGTTGTCTCTTGGCCCTTGCTGTAGCATGAGTCATTGCCCTTAACATGAAGAGCAAGACAGATGAAGCCAGTGTGCATACATACATATACGTACACGCAGGCACGCACTAACAAACACACATCCACACCAGCCTCTTGTTTACTTCAGGAACATCTCCTCCTCCGAAACACAGCTGCTCCCAGAGGAGCTGAGGGATTCTGGGAGCTGCCTCTCCTCTGCAGACGCTGCACCGCTGAATTTCAGGAACAGACGGATGAATAAACAGAAAATCAATGGGGCTTCATGGTGTGAGGATGCCGGGCTATTTTTCCAATTATGGCAAATGTTGCTGCTGGTCGTCGGTGCAAATCAGCCCTTCACTGAGCCACCTGACATCCAACACAAAGCCTTTCTTGTTTCAAGGTCTGGGTTCGGTTTAGAAAGCATTTTGTTCAATGTAATGACACGTCATTTGAACCCCAACTCTTCTGAAATCCTTTCTTAATATTTATGTTAGCTCTGTATGTACATCTTAACCTAATCTTAACCTAAAAAAAGTGACATTTAAAGGAACAATTTGTGATAATGTTTGTTGAAGTGACACAATAACAGTTATTACATAATGATGTTTGTGTACTGTGTTGCATAGATATCTACTGAAGTTAGCATGCTAACCAGCTAGTCCTGGCCCATCTCGGTCTAAAGCTCCTGTGCCAGTTGTGTAAAAACTCCCCTGATGCCCTGAGCTCCAATTCCGGACCACTAGCTGCATGGCTAACTGAGCTAACAGCAATAACAGTTACAGTAACAGCAGTGAAAGGCTACTCTTGAAGTATGCTGCACGCTATTCATTCGACAGGTGGCCAACCTTGAAGAGCATTGCTGTGTCCATACAAAATAGAAAGAAAAAAGAGATGCAACAAAGAACATGATGGCTTTTTTTTTTATCTGCTGTACAAGCTTCCAGGCAAAGCATGCAGGGAAGGTCAACTGCTCTGCAAGGGTCATTTCCAGGCTAGAAACCCTTTAACACAGCTGTAGCATGCTGAACAATATAAAAATGTACTATTCAGTTTTAACTCTGGTGAGTTTAGATGTTAAACAGCGTGGTCCTTATTCTTCAGCACCACTGCAAACAAAGCAGTGTTTGTTCTTGGCTTGTAAACCACTTCTAGCTGAGGTTAATTGCATCATCATGTCTCCATGCCCCTCAGCTGTCATTCAAACACACACCATAGCCAGCCCAATCAGAGGTTTGGAGGCTTTGTTTCCTGTAAAGTCAAGTAAAAAACAAAAACAAAACAAAAACAAAAAGACATTACATTAAATTACATTTGCAAGATTATTTTCCTGCAAAATGTTTTTTTTTTCTTTTATCCTTCTTTCTGTGTTATTTCAGTTTAATTTAAAATCTGGGGATTTTACAGACTTTGATAAAGATCAAAAACGGAACAAGCTCTCCAAACCCGACTCTTCTCAGACATATAAGGGAGTTTGTGAGAATCCAGAGTTCTCCTGGAAATGTACTGTGGATGAGCCCTTCCATTGTGTACATATGTCTATTCAAATTATAACACATTTGCAATTACTGTGATACATGTGAAAGATTAAGGTGCTCTACATTCATGTTACCAAATTTATAATTTATTTATAACCAAAATGACACAGTGAAAACTGTCTCTAAGTCGTAAGGTAACAAATATATGATAAATGTTTATTTTTTCACAGTGAAGCTGCTGTGCAGTGAATCACATGTTGGGTGATATGTGGGAGCTTTCTGCCTCAGAACAGTATGGAAGTGATATCTCAAAAATTGCTTTCCCTGGGATTGGATCAGTTTGAATAGCTTACTCCAGCTTTAAAGTGCCATATGTGAGGAGACTCACTCTAAATTGGTACTGACAAACAATGTCTCTGGGGATTCAATTGGGTGAATAATAAAAAATAAATAAATAAATAAATAAAAATTTCTACAGCTTTTTTGTGAAAGTCATTCTGGAAACTTTCCTTGGGAAGAGAAATCTTTGAAATTCAAATGTGCCGTGGTGGCTGTGTAGCAACACAGTGTGAGGAAAAAAAAAAATCTCTAAGCACAGACAGAGACTAGACAGCATGGTATCTTCTTTCTTCAAATGCTGCCAAAATAATTGAAAGGAGTCCCTCTGAGGACAGATCATCAATTTTTTTTTGTTTTTGTACATGATCTGCAAACTTCACCAGCTTTAAAGTAGCCTTGACAGCAGCAGGGAGAACACTCCTGTTTTTCCATCTGTGATGCAAAAGGCAGTTCAAATGGGTGCTAAAACACGGCAAATAGTGCACGCAGTGCAGTTGCCTAAAATGGTCCCGAAGCACATCCCTTCAACCGCTCCCAGCTGAGAAAAATGCATGAGTTTCTGGCCTAATTTCAGGTGGAGTACACTGCAAACGGGCCCATTTGTGCTTGTAAAGCAGCCCAGATATTCCCTTTCTCCTCAAGTGATCTTGTGCTACAGCGTGGCACCGTGCAGGGCAGCATTACGGTTGTTTTTTAAGAGGCGATTGAAGACGCCCATCAAGGCTAACTACTTGTAATGAAGGCCATTTCTTCCACTGACTTCCTGAATTTGGCTGTAATCAAAGCTGAAATTGCATTGCTTTGTTGCTCAAGTTGACTGGCCTCGCTGAACAATGAAGTCATCAAGTTAACACTGTGCTTTTCAAGACATTTTCTTTCCCTACTTAGTAGAGAGTGCAGCTCAGAAGTGGGAATTTAACTCGATGCTTTTTCAAATCCAACATGAACTAATATGAATGCCAAGCCTCATTCCCCTTGTCCTCCTGGGATAGAGATATGCGAATGACTCTGAATTACTGCTGATATTTTCATAATAACCATTTCAGTAATGTCTAATACCGTAATGACAGCTTCACTACAAAAGCCTCACTAATGCATAAAGTACTGTCAAATTAGCATGACATTTTTTCATAAATAACCTGAAATCACTTTTAATACATACAGGTTTATTAAAATCAATGCAATCAGAGCCAACACACACAATCACACAGTACAGTTTGTGTACCTATGGTGATATCTAGACATGCAGATAGTTTTGCTAATCTCAATTTTGAGATTCATCTTTTTTACCAATACAATGCAGATTGCAGTGTGTCTCGCCCTGAAAACTGTTCACAGCCTGTTGATTATCCAGAGTAATGGAGACTCCTTGTCTGGAAAGAGACATTGTCGATCAATTCAGTGTACTTCATTCCATCAGGATGATCTACTCAGTCTCAATACTGATTTTTCTGGGATACAAATATAAAAGAAAAACACTAAAACATCAAATGGAGCATGAAAATTAAGTCAGGAAGACTAAAAATGTAGTTTATTTCTTACAACATTCTGTCATTCATTCCTGTCAGACATGCTCCATTGTTTTCCTGCGGATTGTCAATTGAGATGTCAGCTGCTCACACCAGCTGGTCGTATCTATGCAATAGCACAGTAACACACCTACATTGTTAGCCTATCCTCTTGTCGCTGCCTTTTAAAAAATGTTTCTCTCTGTCTTTCTGCTGTTTTGCACGCCCCTTCCAACTCCCCGTCACTGCCCATGCTTTGCAGATTACCCAGCTCCATCATCACCCATCTCAGCAGAGTCATCAGCCACCACCAGTGTCTGGGTTCCATGGGAGGATTCTTCTTGCTGTTGCTCAGGGCAGATGCCTCTCGAGCCCAAAGTCTCCCTGTTGGGTCTAAGTACCAGAGACTTTTGTGGAGACTGTATTGTCAAATATAATCTGCTGGAATAAACATTATTTTTACTGCAGTCACTAGATTGAAATAACAGTAGTCTGTCAGTCAAATGTGCTGGCATCAGGGTATCTGTTTACATTGAAAGGCCTATTATACTGGATTGTACTGCAGAGTTTGGGACCCTTAGGTGGAGACATTTTTTTTTTTTGGCTTGACTTTCCATTTCTGGGTTGAAGAACTTTTTCAATACTAGCTATTCAAAATGAAAGCATTTCTTTACTATCAAAATACTTTTTCAATGACAGATGCATCTCTGCAAAACGACTTTTGTCATACAGTAGCAGTTTGTTAAAGTAAGGCAAGAAAATGTCTTGGTTAGGTTTAAAAAAACGTTTGTGGTTTGGTACAGTTACTTTAGTAAAGTAACAGAGGTCATACTTAAGTTCTGCTACCTGTATCTTGTATTACGTTATGAACGTAAGTATACTTCACTACATTAGTAAGTTTATAGGAGCTCACTGTTGACTTTTGGTCCACACTGGACATAAACAGCGGTCTCCTGAATGAAAGTGTTGTTCTTGTTTGAACCTTCTGCCGTCCCTGACCCCCTCCCTATATGGACTTTTCTCTCTTTTTAGGTCTCCTCACTTCCTCCTCTGCAGCTGTAATAATTAGGACAGCCACTAGAGTTCAACAAATCTACTGTAAATGGTTGTTTTCCTAATGAGGACAGGCTCTAACAGAACATTATGAAAGAGCACATTTGTCTACAATTACCACAATGCTACTGTCTATAAGAGTCCTAAAGCAGAGTGTGTTGACTCTGATGTTTATTTCAATCCACCACGTCTAATGAGAAGGTTGTCCTTGCAGATCAGGCTGCAGTCTGGTTTATTTAAGTGTGCACATCTAACCTCATTCCTCCAGTTATCCTGGAACATTACTTTGATTTTGTGCAAAAGAGAGAACTAAATCCATCTTCAAACAAGTTAAAGTGCGCTGTGTTGCATTTGGTTAGCGTTTGATAGCATGACAGATGAAAGCTTACAGCTCAGGAAGGCTTGATTCCCTCACTGCGTACACGACTATATGTTGGATGCCAGGCTGCATCTACATCATGTCTTGAAAAGGTCACAGTTTGTGAAGTTCAGAGGTCATTCAGCAAGAGTCAAACATGTTTTCATCTTTTCTAATTTAAATTTAAACCTTAAGATATAGATCTTAAGATACAGAAGATATATTCTACTATCATTATTAATTAAGTTCAGGGACCTCAACGTTGGGAAAGGATGCATTAATGCGTGATGGCCCAGCACAGCTAAACAGTGTAAACTTAGGTAAAAGGGGGGGCAAAGTAATTTATTAATTTAAAGACCACTGTCAATGCAGTTGCACAAGTACCAGCCATTTGCAGAGGTCAGTTCTTCAGAGTCTGGTTCATGAATCATGCAGCTCTGTTTATGCACTTTCATTCCACTGGGTTGAGCCTGACACACAACAATCTCAAAACCCGGGCAAATTAAACACAAACCATCTACATGGCTACTAGAATGTAATACAGATGAGTCAGACCTCAACGGCTTGACATACAAAAAACGACAGAACTCTTGTCATTGTACAGAGTCTGGTGCTTTCAATTAGTTTAATCAGTTGATTCGAGGTGACTGTCCACTGCCCCGGCAATTAATGAGAGAGGTCTCGAGAGCTGCTGAGGCAGATCCCGAGGCAGGGCTGTCCGCTTTATCTTAGCTTATATAGAAACATAGAGCACAGACAGTGATTTAGTGCCGGGCTCCTATGAAAGGTCACAGCTATTCATATTACTGCGAAAGACCTCCCATAAGACCTCCGTACTGTATCACTGAGTAACATGTTCGACTACTGCTTTTTCATCAGGCCGCTCACAGCTGCCTGAAGGTGTGTCTGAAGCCGCGGTACAGTTCAGCAGGGTGGGAGCACTCTATGTATGTGTGTGTGTGTGTGCGTGTGTGTGTGTGTGTGTATAACGAGCTAATTATGAGGTGTTTGATATACCGTAAACCCAGTTTTCCCAAAATGACTGACAGCTCTAAATTAGAACAAATTATTACACAGCTTTGTTGTTTTGATTGCCAAGTGAGCGCACGCTGAGGTCTGTTATTTGTGAAGAACATACTGAATCTGAAACTGAAGTCTCTGTGATTTGTTGATTTTGCCGTCAAATTAACAAGCAACATTACACATTAATACAGTAAACAAAAATACAGTGACGTGAACAATTGGTATTGAAAAGCATTGTGCACTTAACTCAAAACACAAACAAAACTTATTCAAAATATTTGAATATGTGTCAGATGTGTGCAGGGTATTTTTTGTTTATGTGCAGTTATTTGCCGTTGTTGTCATTAGCAGCTTTATTGTTTATTTATTGTTGTGAATTAGTATTTTTTTTTGTTTATTCAAACGTTCCCTTGTACTTCTTAGTTGTTCTATAGTGTGATGTCATTTTCTTTACTTGTGTGGAACCCCAGGAAGACTAAAATGTAAAAACCTAAATTAAAGTAGACTTTTACGTTGTTAAAACTTTTTAGCTCGTACAACGTGAATTTGACTTTGACTTCGCTTGGCAATTGTAAGGGAAATTGGTTTCTTGACTTAAAGTAAAGGGCATTGCCTAGGCATTTCAAACTTATATTATACATATACTTATATTGAAATTTAAAAACACTGGCCTATCAGTGGCCAATGTTTTGGGAATCAGTGTTCTAGAGCCACCATAACGTTGACACTGAGATGAGATGATGAAATGAGATTCAACTGTATTGTCATTACACATATACAAGTATAGAGCAATGCAATGAGGTTTGGCATCTCACCAGAAGTGCAATAAACAGAAAGTGCAAGAATCTATGTATGTACAGAGGCAGTTACAGAATTTACAGAATAGATACAAAAACAAATTATTGACTATATATGGATTAATGGGATGCTATGAGTATAAAGAGGTCTAATAAATAAATAAATAAAAATATGTTCAGCAGATTATGATATACAGATTAAGGTGTGGTGAACATGTTATATTATATTATAGCTATAAACAGAATATTGACATATTATACAGGTTAATAACTTACTGAGGTGGTATGACATGCTATACAGAATAGACAGATATACAGATGTACAGATAGATACAGAATATGAACATATTGTACAGGTATTACCAGGAGGAGTGGTGGGGAGAGAGGGAGAGGGGAGAGGATGGGTGAGAGGTGATGTCCACGGGCAGTGGG
>OMLP01013174.1:0-17584 GCA_900302685.1 Spondyliosoma cantharus | reverse complement strand
GTATATATTATTATAAACTTTAATAAACCAAGTAGGAAATCCTAATAACACAGTTTTACAAGATCATAGTTATCAAGTTAACAATCACATACAATGTCACAAAATATTTTACAATTTGCACTATTCTAGCGTTACTACCAAATTATGCTGTAATTTGACATAACATTTAATGCTACCAACATGCTACCTATGATATCTTAATTAGACAGGACAGGCTGTAAATGGACAAATGTAATGCCATATTATGTCAGGTGTTAATGTCCTTAGTGACCTATATATGCATCACATATGTAAGCATATATATGTGTGAGATATACACGGACATATCCAATGTGGCATAGAATTGATTAGATCCACCCCCAGTATTAATAGTTATTTAATCCCTGCAGGTAACCAGTTGCTTAATTAATTCTTCAGCTGGAAGTAGCTTGAGAATGAGCCGTCCCGTCTCACATCCTTCTCTATTTTGTTTAGAGTTGCACATAGGCAGTATCAATTCAGTAGCAACTCCCCTAAAGTGGCCAAGCTTCTAGTGGAAATGACCCAGGGCAAAAACAGCTGATCAGCTTTCTTGAATCCTCCTGTCCCCTCAGATGCACTTGTAGAGTCCACCTAGGCATCATGTGTTAAACCCTTTTACCTCCACTGAGGAGAATGTTCTTTGTTGATGATCCATACTGGGGTGCCTGTAGGCTGAATCCAGGGACAAAATCTGGGTTCAGGTGCAGCTATACCTTAGAGAGCCCTGATGCAGATTACAAGTGAAACAGGCAGATGGATAAATCTTCTTCAATACCCTTCTCTGGTGGCTCAAACAGCAACCCAATATAACCATTTCTGCAAAACCACAGATAATTTAAAGTTTTGCAATTCTTTATGTTGCAACTTTGTGTTTGTTCATTTTCTATTTCTCATTTGTCACAAAGGTTATGACACAGAAACCACTTGGTTATGGTTAGGGAAACATCATGGTTTGGCTTAAAATACCTGTTTTGGTCACAACAAACACAGCTGGAAACGTACAGAGGTTTCCTTCCTGTTGCCACAAACCTAGCGATTGCCCAACACACTTTAAAATGCCAAAATGCAGACTCAAACTCGAGCCAACTGTATGGCAGCCTCATCACATATAACTCCACCGCAATCCCTTCCATCTCCCAAATGTGAAAGTAATAAACATAAGAGAGTGAGAGAGTTGGTACAGAAGATTATAGTTAGTGATTTGCCTGCAGGAAGCTGAATTATTTCTGCTATCCAATGATGGATACCCAAAGTATATACTAAATAGATAAAAGATCTGCGGCTTAAAAAGGGAGAGACACTGTGTGAAAGAAGATATCACTCAGAACTAGACAGGGTTTATTTTCGGCCTCATATATTCTGCCAGTGGTACTAGTCTCTATACCCAGTTAATGAGTTAATTCTCACCATACCAGAATCCCTGACTGCCTGAATTTCAGATCATAGAAAGGGTCCTATGAGAATAGTGATTTACTGAGTGAATGTAATCAGGCTCAAAGCAAGGTCAGGGCATATTACACCTGAATCATTTCGAATCCCTTATCGAATCGAATTTGGTTGAGTTTTCAAATTTTTTTAGTAAAATTAAACAGGTGTAGCTTTCTTACTACTGCACACTTTATTCATTAATTGGGCTCTGATGTAACAATTTGGAGTAATTGGGTGCATTAATCAACTTTGTTATTGGCCATATGTCAGTTTCCAGACCCAGTTAAAGTGTTTTGTATTATGTTTGTGGTGTTTCCCTTCTTTTGGCTTGTTTGCAACTGTCTGAGCAGCTGAGCTTGCAAAGATTATATGAACCAAAATTTTTATTTAGGAAAGTAATTCACGACAATTGTGTTGTTAGATATAATCTGTAGCTGGTGATGTTTGATATTTTAACTGGCAAAACCAATGGTCAGTGCCAGCTAACAATGGGACAAGAGTTTATACAGTGTACTTTGCTAATATTAATGCTTAAGGAGAGAGAAATTATTCAATAACATATTTGTAATCTATCAACCAAGAACCAGCTATCAGAACCCAACCCTATAGCTTTGGCGTTAAAAACATTCAACTTTATAGAGACTCAATATTCTTATTCCCAGGGTTATTCTGCAGGCTGAGCTTAGCCACTAAGAAACTCTTCTGAGTTTGCTGCTCAGAAAAGGGAAGAATTACAGCTGTATGCATTCTGTTCATACTAAGGATGAAGAGTTTATGCTGCTGACATGCATACCAGCAGGAGAACTGACAACAACTGAACCTAACAGCTACTGTGTTCATGTAGAAATGCGGTGAACCTGGCGGTGTTAAAGTTGAACGAGCAGGGGCTGCTGGACAAACTGAAAAACAAGTGGTGGTATGACAAGGGAGAATGCGGCAGCGGAGGAGGGGAGAGCAAGGTTAATACACACACACACACACACACACACACACACACACACACACACACACACACACACACACACACAAATGAAGGTGACACTGGGTTAACAGGTGTTAAAACAAATATAAAGAAGAAGCACAGTTACAATGCCACATGTGAAGACAAAAGGCAGCAATACCAAGTTCTAGCCTTTCAGAGAAATATAAGAAAAAAAAAGAATTTTCATAGATGTCACATTCAGTAACAACACTATGTTTAGCAGCTTCTGAAAAGCATCCCCAACAGGTAGCATTGTAGTCTGTGCTGCTTCTTCCACCAATGTGTTGCACCCTGTTTGGTGGAGGTCAGAGATGAGGCAGCCTTCAAGGGCAAGGCCAACGCAGATGACCTCACACCAGATGGTAGCAACACTGCAGGAGAAGGGCTGTTGATACAAAGTTTGGGCAACCAGACCAAACTCTGTTTATCTGTGGCTCTGGCCTGGAACAATACTGCTTCTAAAAAGGCAGAAAGGCTTTTCACTGCAGCGCCTCTCATTCTTTGTCTTAGGGGCCAAACAGAGGGGCCCTGACAACACAGTACTTCATCATAAACAGCTTTATTTCATTGATTATGGTGAAAGCAGACTTAATGCTCTACACAGTCTTCCTAGGGGGCGGGGCTATAATAATCTCTGCAATAAAACATGTTAGCATATAGCCTTCGACAATATATGCAAGATCACTTCAATTTGCAAGCATTTGCTCTAAAACCGTCATGTTAAAATGATTTGTTTATGCATTTTGGCTAGTCCTTAAATTAAAGGATTTTCATGTGGCAAATCAATTTAAAGGCAACTGTTATTAATGACGGATAATGTTCCTGCAAATACAAAACATTAGTGGGCCCCATCTTGTTTGCTAGACCAGAGACCAGAGATATGAGAACCGCTGCCCAATTAATAACATAAGATAACATTGATAATGATGTTATTTATGTTATTCCCATTGAAGAGTGCCCGTAAACCTTGCCGTATTGAAACTGAATGAGCAAGGGACCCTAGACAAGATGAAAAACAAGTGGTGGTACGATAAAGGAGAGTGTGGCTTCAAGGATTCCACCAATAAGGTTAGTTGTATATGTCTGTGAATCAATCAAGCACACTGTCTCTTCACACATTTAACATGCACCTTAATGTTGGTTCTCTATGTGTTGTGAAATGAAACAGATTACAGTATTCCTTTGTGTCTATATGTGTGTCTGTGTTTTATCTACCTGTTGAATATTCAATTATTCTCTTTCTTTTTTGAACACTTAAGTTAATGTCTTTCTGCTTGAGGTTTGTCTTGAAAGTAAGAGGAGAAAATTAGATTCATTGTACATTATCACACATTAGATACACAGAGAAGGGGGAGGGGAGGAAGTGAGAGATTTGAGAGAAAAGTGAGAGCTAAAGATGTGACAGTGTTGTCTGCATTCATTTTTAAGTCTACACCAGAGCACTGTTGAGGTAGATCATAATTATATAGGCTAAACAACACCTAACAACAACCTTGTAGAACACCCATTATACACTTCATGTTTGTACGCAGTCTGTCACAAACATTTCTAAAATTGGCACCAACTAGTCATCCTTTATTAAGCCTTGATTTGATTTGCTTCATCAACTGCAACATACCAGTTTTGGTGGGATGACTGGTGAAAAATGCTCATATTAAGAAATGCTGTCACTTGTTTGATGACATCTGTCTCTCAATATGAGAGTATTGGCAGTATACTTATTGTTACTGGCATCTTGGCGGCCTCCAGATTGATAGACAGGTGTGATAGTGACACATTTCCAGTCATCAAGGAAGGAGCTTTGTGTAGCTCTGTGAATGTCTCTTGCTTCTCTCAGAGCCATTCTGTACTGAGTATTACTGTCAGAGTGATTGTTATTTTATGTGCTTAACTCTGTGCTCTACCCCATATCTTTGGGCACACGGAGAGCTACGCTACAGACACAAGCAGCATGACGAAGGCCCTGAACATCTATGATAGCAACAGAGGGGAAAAAAATACCGCTGGGATCTGAGCATGTATCTCTGTGCCATGTATTTATTGATAAATTCACAGCCACAAATTATATACAAATTTCGGTACTTCCACAGATATTCTGTGTTATACCAACCGAAGCACCTCAGCTGAACCTTCAAAGTGCCCTCGAGAGTGCCCAGCTAGAGCTCCCAGCTGGACTTCCTGGAAACAGTTACCTAACAGACAACAGTTTATTCATTTTGAATGAACAATCAGAAAACCCCAACGTTCTGCTGTCTGCCCCAATTCTACACTCAGCTACTCAGTTACAGTCAGTCGCGTACAACCACGGTATAAGAGCTGACTCTGTGGACCAGCCAAATACAGGGATGACAGGACATTATGTTATAGAAGTATCATATATATTTTTTTTATGTAGTTTTTTTTTTTTTTTTAACATCACCTGTAAGGGGGAGCAAAGGAAAGTCACTAATATGATACTGTGAGCACAGAGGTGGAGTACCATAGACCGAGTGTGGGCTGTAGGTTCACCGAGTATTGATGAAGGAAAAGTACTGGTCATGCAGTTACTATTTCAATGGCCATATGTTGATGTTGATGTAGGCTGCAGGCTGTAACTGACTGTTGAGCACAGTAATGCATGACAAGCTAGCCAGATATGTGTTTGGCCAGCCAATTTAAAGTGCTGATATACTTGCTTTAGAGCATGTGCATGATGGCTACCGTGCAACAAAGCACACATGCATCCATGCCAAACCCTTTCAGTGACGCTGGCTGAAATGTAGCGTTAAATTAAAGTTGAACTTAAAACTGATGATATGGTATATATGACATTTTCCATTGTTTCTGTCGTTTATCATAACGTATTCAACTGCTGAGTTCTGTGATCATAGTGACATCACTAAAATGAAGTCAGATGGGCCAAGAAACAAGAACGGTCATGGTCGATGGATTTATAATCCAAACATCACATTTTTTACACCCACTTCCTACTGTTATTCATAAGGAATAATTACTTAAATTGCGGCTACCCTCACTTGTAGCTTACCCTCAAAATAAAGTAGTTGAAGTAATCTGGAAAAACTTTTGGCATGTTCACAGGCTATCAAGTTGTGTCACTGTTCATGTTTGTTGCCTGTTAGGACCTATTTCTTGTGATGTACCAACATTCAGAGATTTCAGCAATTACTTTATTCTGTGCAAAATTATAGACCTCATTAAGGTGATGGCCAGAACTGCATGTAAAGAAAACTTAATTGTGACTTAGGATTTAAGTAATTTACACTCTTAACAAAATGGTCAGCAAACATACAGTATATGAAGAACAGTACATGCAAGGCTATACACTGACTTAAACACAGTAAAACCAATAGAGAAGAAGAACATTTTAAATGTGTATAAATGTGTTTAGGTCACTTTTAGTCTGTGAGAAAATGAAATTGTTCACTGATACTGTTTCAGTCATTAAAGTTTGCAGTTAACATATACAAACATCTCACAAAACTCTTCTCTGTTGGCCTGCCCCTTTTTTCCCCTCTGTGCGTTTTTACTAGGAGAAGACCAGCGCTCTGTCTCTCAGTAATGTAGCGGGAGTCTTCTACATCTTGGTTGGAGGTCTGGGTCTGGCCATGATGGTAGCACTGGTAGAGTTCTGCTACAAGAGCCGTGCTGAAGCCAAAAAAATGAAGGTGGGTTATGCTTTCAGATATCAGTTTTAAATCACATTCTTTTATGAATTTGATTAACATTAAAGTCATATTTATTAATCAGTATATTTGAAAGGGACCGTACATACAACAATGACTGGGAACAACAATTAAGAACAATGACTCAAAATAACGACTAATAACAGAAAAAAGGAAAATATTTTAATGCTAATTATTGTGGTTAAATCTGATACCAGTTGGAGTGTCACTAAAATACTCTCTGAATCTGCATTTGTGTGATGCTTAATGTTACTAGGCAAATGACCTAATATCTGCCATTCTAGAAAGTCAGACAAGCTAAAATGCTGGTGGTAAATGTAATTGTAATTGTATAGTATTTTTTCCATAAACCTCATATCTCATTTAAGTGAATTCAGTGTCATGTAATAAATAGTATGCAAGTTATTTGTTGTCCATGGAGCTAGGTATCATTGAGGTATCAATTTATTAGGAACACTTCTTATTGTAAATGTAGATGTTGCAATTTGTGGTGCTGTTGATTTGTATTGTGTTGTACTTTATTATATACATATGTAACATTGTAATATTTTCTCCACCCTATTTAGATTATGGATGAGCTGCAAAAAAATGAATAATTCTTCAGTGTAGTGCAATATAATTCAAATGCAGAACAACCACAGCCTTTAGATGACTATCAAGCCCTCACTTAAAAGAAACCCAAAACTGTTCAATCTAACTTTCATGATAGCAGGACTGACTACAGGGCTCATGGACTGGACTGCATTAGTTTTAACTCAGTTGACCCAAAAACTAGCGGCTAAGTGTCTAGGTGATCTAAAATGCACAAGTAGTCTAACCTTAAATGTATACCAGATGCATCATGTCAGCTGTCTGTGTGTGCTACAGAAGCAAATACTCAATAATAATAATCAATGAAGTCACTGTACTCAGAACTAAATGTTTCTTGAGCAACACAGCCCAAAAGACAGTGGTCTTACCAGGTTGACTTAATGTCATAAATACCATCAAAACGTTTATGTATTTATTTGACAAAATTATTTCTAAAATAATATCTCTAAGCAAACATAGCAGATAGAGATAGAAAATGGATAATTAAGTCAATTAATTATAATCACAAGTGTATGGTATATTGAAATATATAGTATATAATATAGAAATCTGCATACCTGTAATTAAAGCTGTACAATCCTCATTATTTTATTGATAGAAAATAGTTTAATATTCATCTGGCTCTACAACAAAATACACATAGACCTTAATTGGTACAATATGCATAAGTAAACAGTAAAAAACATTAAAAATGGAAACCAAAATCATGTGTGCCGGTTTCACATTAATAAAACTGTAAATGCGGTGTGAGACACAGCTCCGCTGCTTCATCCTTGTTGATTTTCTGATAGAGTCTTTGGTGATCCCTCTGTCAGAGACTTTGTGAGGGCTGATGCATATTCTGGGAAAAGGAAATTAAATGTTTCATATAATTTAATATAGCACCTCACCATCACAGCAACATCTCAGCTGCCATTATGGTTGAATTGCAGGGCTGCCAAGAGAAGCCTATACAGGAGGAAGCTCATGCAGGTGTACAAGTTGTATACGTGTATAACTCCAAAAGAAGATACACCATATAAGAAATGTTGAGACAACACTGCCACTGTGATTTTACTCCTTTTCTTTTAAATAGAAAAAAATAACAAATAAACTGACCATCAACCAACGACACTAATCAGCAACCTTGTTCCAATATGCTGTGTTCGTTGATGTTGATAGAACATGGATCTCCATCAGAGTGGAGGCTGCAGTCAACAAAAAATAACATTTTTGATTATAAATTGGGCATTTGTAGGCTGTAAACCAACTCTTCGCTATAGAAAAACAAAGGCATACATTTCATGGACATCAGAAACGTTTAGAAAACCTTTGAACAATAAACTTGATCATCAGAAAATAATGCATCATAATTATTAATGGTAGAATGTCTGCCATGATAAAACCTGGGTTGTAATCTTATGTGTCTGGTGCCCCGTTGTGAGTACCAAACACCTGGTCACTCTATCAAAAAAAGAATTAACTTACTTAAGTTAAATAGCTCAAGAGTTTACTGTTATGGTCTTAGCTAACTAACCCTAGCTTACAAATGTTAGCTACTATCCACCCATGGTTCATAGCGGTAGTCGGTTATGCTCTTCCGGTTGAACTGGTTGAACTCGTTGTTTACGCTAGCATAGCTGTCATGCTCGCTCAAAAAGGCCTTTAACACAAAGAAAGCGACAAAATGGACAAAAATTGGAGGTGGATACGCAGTACGGATGTTTTAAAAAGTTGTGAGGACAGTTCTGCAACAGTGCCTCACCCGTTTCCCGTCACCCGTTCTCACGGAGTATGCAGATGACATGAAGCAATGGCCCGACGTTAGCTATATCGACATAGTTAATTATTTTACTAGTTACAAAAGCACAGAAGCATACAATTACCCGCACAGTAACACAATAGGGAGAGTACTGTTGTAGAAACACAGCAAGTTTATATTCCTGAAAGCAGCAGTAGAGCCCAGCCAGAGCCTCAATCAAGCTAAACATACAGCTTGGATAATACCAAAGGAAAGTGGAGTCGTGGAGACAGACGGCTGCTCGTGCATTGCCGGGTTAGGGAAGTCATGCAGTCATGCAGCAGCTATTCTATGGAAGGTATTCATAAACCCAAATATTTATTTTAGTCTCAAAGCCGCGAGCCACGCTAGTCTCCATTCCTCCCTCCTCGGCATGGCATGACATGTTTGTCTAAGTTGTTGATCTTGTTCTACACAAGAAGTTTCTGAAAAAACCTTCAATTTTCATGAATTATTGTGGCAACCAAAAATGGCACACGTTGTACCTGAGCTCATTTTAAAAACAATTTAGCATTTATGACATAATGCTAGTTGTTTTGGGCTAGCTTGGCGGCGATGCAAGGCAACCGGAAACAGAAAACCGCCGGCGGAAGTAGTTATCTGTCATGGCAGCACCCATAGGCTTCTGAAGAAACGGGTGGATAAGGTGGCCAGATTTCTGAAATGAAAAATGGGAACAAGTCAGGTTTGACATATTTTGACCATGTTAACATATGTAATAAAACTATGGTGCAGGTTTTAAGTGAAATAACCGATATTTCAGGAAACTGTTCCTTGTCATTGTTTTTATGATTTTTATTTGATGTTTTTGGATTAATACTTCTTTTGTATTAACGTGTATGCATCATTTTAACGCTGTAGATGTTTAAGGTTGAGCTCAATTTAAGTTTTTTTTATATATTGTTGGCTAGTTTAATCTAAAGCAATGCATCATATTCTACAAGATCATCATTTATGTCAGTAGTGTGGCTGTCCACAAAGGGCCAACTAAAAAACACAACAAAACAAGAAATCAGCTCTGTTTTGATGCATTTTCCAGCTGAAGAGCGGGGAGAATTTTCTTCATCATCCTTCAGTTTATCACAACCATTCAACTTCACCACATCTGGAGATACATGGTTTTCACTGGACAGGAAAGGGAGGAATCTTACAAATCTGAATAGTAACTGTGTAGTGGAGTAATAATTCTCATCTTGCTTCAATACAGCCACCATCATCCCTGTAAGTCTGCAGTGTCTAGGCTGAATGACTACAGCACCCCCTCTGATTAGGTGCTTTGAGAAACTGGTTCTCGATCACAACAAAGACAACATCCCTGCCAGCTCGGAACCTCACCAGTATGCATTTAGAACCCACAGATCCACAGATAATGTCCACTGTCTTCCACTCAGTCTGCACACAGCTTGAGAATAAGATCAACTTCATCAGAACGCTGTTTCACAACACTCTGCAACTGGACAAACAGACCTCAGACAGTTCGAATTGGCAGTCATACCTCCTCTACTTTAGTGCTCAACACTGGAACCCCTCAGGGCTGTGTGCTCAGCCCCTTCCTGTTCACACTGTACACCCATGACTATATATACAAAAAAGATGGACGAATTGATTGATGACATAATTGAAGCTCTCGCTGGATGATGATTTTCTTTGACCAATCAGCAGCCGTAAGTATCGCCTTGGCTCGCTTGGAACCTCAGCGGAGGTGCTATGAAAAAAAAGTACCAGCTACTTTTCACACCTTTCCCAGTGAAAAAACAAAAAAGGTTGAGTCGAGTCGAGTAAAGCCGATACTATGCAGTGGAAAAGCGTGGGTCACTCCTCAGATGTTGAGGCTGAACTTGCAACTTGAGGGGGCTCTGCCAGTGGGGAAACTACCACTCACAATTCACGGCAACAGCTCCACTGCTGGCTGGTTGTTTTTACGATGCAACCGTGAGAAAACACAATGCCATGAGCACCTGACAACTACTGAACATACAGTTAGGAAATAATAATGGGTCAGTTACACTGACGGAGATATTCATGGCCCTGATCGTCCACTGGACAGCACGAGAGAAGGAGATTGATGGGACCCACAGCCCCCATATCACACCCCCCTGGGTGCCCTGGTAGACCTGCTGTACAACAATAGGGAGGGAGGGTTTGCTACTGGCTACTGGCTGCTGTATTGTTTTGCAATTGTACATGGTCCAATGGTTACTTTTTACACATGCTTAGGTCATGGCCGGCTACTTTTTTTTTTATACTATAGAAGCAAAGCAGAAGGACCTTAAGTAAAAAGTAAAAACACATTGTATATGAATATCTTTTTAATTTAATATTGTAATAAATACCATACTGTGTTGTTCTCCTGAAACATGTTTCAGCTAGAATTGATAATGCAGTTATTACTTGCCAGATTGCCAGGTTAAAATTATTGTGTCTACGTCCAGTTTAATTATTTTTTACAAAACATTTTAAGTTAGATAACAAGAAACAGTGTTATTTCAACAGTTACACTCCTTCCGGGTAGCTAATAAGCATTAAAAGCCATGATTTTTTTATTTTTTAGCAAAACATTTCAGAATCAACATAATGCAAATATTTCTAATGAGCTTGCCTGGTTATATTGGACCACCAGAGCTACAAGGATATAGTGATGTTAGCAGGTAACATTTGACATCAAATGACATCTACAAGTTGGCATGTGTACCAAACGTGGCAAATCTTGGTCACATTTTTATGCTTATTAGCTACCTGTCACAGCAGGAGGCAGATATGAAGGTGGTGGCATTATAACAAGCCAATAGTCACACCACTGGATATTTTCGAGAGAAGACCTGCAGATATTTCCAGCAGGTTTTTTTTTGTCTAGAATGTACACAGATGTAAAGTGTCTGTAACTCAAACCTGAAAGCACATTCACCAACAAACTGTACTCAGCTAGAGTACAATACATTATTTAGTGTGAATGTTGTGTTGTCATATTTAACTGCAGTTCACTGTTTAACACTTATTAATGTTCCTCTGAACTGTTCTGCTGTGTTTAGCGCCACTGTAAGCTATTGGCTCGGCTTCAAGGTGTCAGCTAAGTCAGCTGTTAGCTCCTTTAGTTTCATGTTGCTTTCATGTTGGAGGGCTTCAATCAAACAACGTTATGTGGTCCTCCCACTGGGGACTACAGGAAGTGTAAACAGATAAATTGAACAGACTACCTCTGACTATGCCCACTACAGCTGAGTAGTGTTCTCATGCTGTGATCCTAGTTACCTCTCTCTCCACGGCATTGTGTCAGTGCTCGTTATCATCACTGACTGGCCTCTTGGCGAGATGTAACATTAAGAGAATTGTTTCCGAGGCACAGGTCCATCTTTGGGAAAAACATTTTCAGTGTTTATGTGTAGACAGGAAAACAAGTTTTTTTTTAGTGTGTCTCCTTTGTGGCAGGCTTCTGATTGGCCAATGTGGCCTTACAGTGGAGGTTATATCGCCACCTGTTGGCAACAGCCTGCATTTGCGTTGGTGTGGATGGGAATTTTTTTGAAACTGGAGGAGGGAGAAAATGTGTTTTTAAAAATACCTGTGTTCATGTGGACTAGGCCTGAGTCACAAATCGCTGGCCAATAGGACCTTGTGAATATATTGCACTGGTTAAACCAAAAGGGCACTGCAAATCCATATTTACAAGAGAGCTAGTGAGCTGTTAGCAGCAGAGTCCTGCACTGTGTATGGCGCATAGACAAAATGTTTTGTGTGTTTGTCTGGTCTGATCTGATCGGACACCCATTACAGAAAGAAAAACAGTACATTAAGAAGTCAAATACTTAGTTGTAATTGTATTTATTATTTATGTGAGGCATATTGATCTCTCTCTCTCTCTCTCTCTCTCTATCTATCTAAAGCAAATCTGGATTGCTTTTGCAGTTGGTGCTATCAGTACTCAGAATATTGTTGTCACTTGAATCAGTCACACAGCTAGAGTCATTGTTGTTCTGTAAGAACAATACGTATAGCAATAACAATGACTTTATTTTTGTTATAAAGGTGGCAGCCAACACCTTGTCGTCTCCCCAGCACACAGGAAACTACACACACACTCTGTCTTCTCCTCAACATGCTCCCAACTTCAACCTGCTGTCCCCCAGCCACCAGCCAAACTACGCCACCTATAAAGAGGGCTACAACGTTTACGGCATTGAGAGCGTCAAGATCTAACACGGGTAGGAGGGTGATGATTGATGGCTAAAGTTTTCCTCACCTCACAGTCATAGACAATGTTTAGACAAATTACTTTTAATTGGCATTAATAGAAAACAGATTTATTCATATTGTAGTGGTGCATAGAATCTTTAATGGCAAGCTGCATATTCACTGTGCCTCAATGATTCAAAATTCTGGTGATGATAATGGCAGTCACTTAACAGCTTTTGAAAAATTTGCAAAGTCAAAGAGGAGACATTTAGTGAATGAAAACAGGGTTTTCTATTAAAAAGAGAAACTAAGGGCAACAGAGTGAAATCATAAAAGCCTAAAGCATTAATTAGTGGTGTCATTATGCATATTATAACTATTATTGATCTTTTACCAGCCAGCTATTCTTTAATACCAAATGCCAATTTGAAATGGCTGCTTTCATTTAAAGATCAGAGAGCAAACAGTTAGACACAGCAACATCCACACCAAATTAATAGAATGACAGTTGTTTGGTTTCCCTTTTTCTACAAAGACAAAGCTCTGATAGACTTGTCTTGTTTGAAGACAAAAATGTGATGGCAAGTCTTAAGTTTTCCTGAGCTACAAGCTGCTGCCTTGTTACCAATTGATTAATTGTGTTATCATATGTACCAATCAATATTATAACTGTTCTGAATTGAAAAGAACAGAATTGAACATCCAAACCATGCTTTTTAAATATCATGATTTAATTGATATCCATGTACTGTACATGGTATCTATTTGCTTAATAAAATCATCACAACTATGAGACAAATGTTGCCATTGAGTTTGACTAGCATTACTGAGTGGCACTATGTGAATGCAGCAGTTGCTCTTCATAACAATAGTGACATGTAGACTATAATAGAGACTAAATACAATGTATCTTGTCAAAATTGTATGTGGCTGTGATACTCCTTTTCCACCTCCTCTTTTCTTTTCTCCTCACCTCACCTCACCTGACTTCTCCTCTTTCCCACTTTTTTTCCACTCATCTTATCTCCTCTCCTAGTTGTCCTCTCAACCACCTCCATCTTTCCCTTTTCCCTTTTTTAGCCCCCTAATTTTCCGTAATTTTCCCGTTTCTCCGACTCCCTTCTACTTTCTAGCCAATCATCCTCTTTAATAGACTGACTCATTGGCCACTCACTCACATCTCTCTTAATGGCATTTATTAGGTAGCCCAATGATTTAATTTGAAAGATGGAATGGTTTGGACTGGCAGCATCATCATCTTGGTGGAAGAAATATGTAAGCACTGGGTTACATTGGCAAATATTACTGTTCCCTGTCAGTCGATTTGCTTAGTGCAGCACCTAAAGTAGGGAATATTACACCCATAAGTGGCCTGATTGAAGACACCTCTATTCATGCCATACAGGCAGATGAGTGGTGGTGACATCTGTAGCAAGAGATAGTTAGTATTTCATGCAGTATGTTTTTAGCTTACCCAGGAATCAGGGGAATCAGGCTTGGAATCAGCTTGAATGTTCCAGTTTGGCAGTAACATCAACAGCCTTAGTAAGTATAGTTACAGTGCCCTGAAGAAGTACTAAAGCCAAATGAGGAAAGAAAATGTTTCAGCCCGCCTCCCAGTAGTGTGTTGTTGTTTCTGCACTAATGGTAATAGCAAAAATCCTGTCCTGCCTTCCTGAGGATAATCTCCTCTCAGAGATTGTTGACTGAAGTTGGTGCTGTGCATCCCACACTCAAACCAGGAATGGTGGGTTACATTTATGATATTGAAATGAAGTTGGAGAGTCAGGATGTTTGTCCAACATCCTTGCAGATTGCTGGATTATGGTTATATGGAATTTGATTTGCTGAGCTGGAGTTGGAACTGTCTTAACCCACTAACCAACATCACCTTGAGCTTTCCTAATTGCCATGATGACTTTCACAGTTGGATATGCATGGTCTGTTGAAGGATGAATATTTATTCACGATGACACATCATCTCATTGGAATGCACCTCTCCTTTGCTGACTTAGAAGCTCTTAAGGTCAACAGGGATTTCCCTACCCCGGGGCATTTTCTCCCTCCCAATGCTACACACTTTGGGGATTAGATGATGTGTCAGATAAAGCTTGGTAAACAAGAATAGTCTTGCCACAGACTACATCCCCTTACATAGTTTCCCAGTTCCCTCTTCCGAATACACTGCTTTTGCCCCAGGTCTTAGTTCCTAGTTAGAATGTGTTAAAAGGGTCTCAGGTGACCATAGAAAGTGTTTCTAATGATTGTCAATTTCCCAGAGGTGCCTTCAGTTCATAAACAGTGATTTTTGTGCTTAGAATACGATTTTCATTCCAAATTTGCTTACCAGAGGGAAACAATAACCAACACAGGTCAGTTGGCTTGAAGGTGGTTCCTTGAGTGATGCACATGTGCAGACTCAACATGTCTAGAGAGAACAGTTGCAATGGGTTATCACTGTAAATAGCACTGTTGTTGGGGACAGTGGTTAGGGTTTGGCAGGGCAGTCATTGATCTGTTAAGCTCCAGGTAAAACTGCCACTCTTCTTTACATCCAGGGAGAATCCCTCCTCTTCTTTTCCATGACACATACTTAGATCTGTGGTTTAATCCATTATTCCCTCTTGGGACTAGGCATATGGGGTGTCTTCCTTTTTTTCTTCTTCAAAGAGATTGGGTGATTTCCATTCTGTGAATCCACCTGGCGTCCAGTTAGATTCAAATAATTTCAAGGTTAGATTTCTCCCAAATATACCTCAAGTACCTATGGTTACTGTATATGTGCAGTTGCTTCTAAGCTCGTTTTTTGTCCACCTCCTCTTGCATCTGAGGAGCAGAGAAGGTTGTACACCTTTTGTGTGAGTGTCACAAACCTACAAAGACTGCACTAGAGTGCATTTAAGTGACCATGTATTGATCAAGGGGGTAAGCCCTGTCGGGGCAGAGGCTTTCCCAAGCTTCATCGACAAATGTCTCCCTTTGCCTCATGGAGAGAGGTCCCTCCCAACCATGGACAAGGGCTATGTCCTGCAAGTTGCTAAAAAGTGTGTCAATGAGTGACATTTGGGCTGAGCCAGTTCTCAGTTGGGATTGTTTCTATTACATGTGTCTGCTTGTTCCACAGTGTACTAATGTTAAGGAATTTCCTCCATCCTACATGCATCCATCCATCCATTGTCTTAAACCGCTTATCCATTTCAGGATCATGGTCGGGCTGGAGCCGATCCTAGCTGACATTGGGTGACAGCGGGGTACACCCAGGGCTGACATACAACCGGTCACACTCACAATCATCACAGACAATTTACAGTAGATATTTACAGTCACAAAAGTTTCATCTCAAATCTGAATATATTATGGGTCTTCCGAAAAAGTGAACAAATCTGCTGAATCAAAAATATACATACAGTAACTTGTATTTTGGTGATTATAGAAAGCTGTGTGAATCAAATGTTATTTGTAATATGGCCTCTTAACTTCAGTGATTCTGATTAATAACAGAACAGATTTTAAGGGCCATTTTAATAGGACATGTTTGATATACCCATTAGACTCAGCCACAAACATTACCATGGGAAAGTCTAAGGAGCTCAGCATTGATCTGAAAGAGCACATTATTGATTTAAAAATGTCAAAATCCATTACAGATCGCAGGATCAACTGTAAAAACGTTTTCTAAATATCACTGCCACGACCAGGAAGAAAACGAAAACAAAATCAATCTGCTGCTGAGAGAAAACTGGTCAGGATGGTCAAGAGTCTACCAAAACACACCAAAAAGCAAGTCTGCAATGAATTAGAAGCTGCTGGAGGGCAGATGTCAGTGTCCACAGTCAAGTGTGTCTTACATCAACATGAGCTAAGAGGCTGTTGTGTTAGAAAGAAGCCCTTGGTCCAGACCCAGCACCTTAAAGCTTGACTGAAGTTTGCTGCTGATCACATGGACAAAGAAAAAAAAAAACATTAGATCAAACAAAAATGTAGTTGTTTGGCCACAATGAGCAGCAATATCATTAGAGGAGAGAAGGTGAGGTCTTTAACCCCAAGAACACCATACCTACTGTCAAGCATGGTGGTGTTAGTATTATGCTGCGGGGCTGTTTTATTCTGCTACTCAAACGAAAGTAAATAATGTACAAGGAGGATTATCTCCAAATTCTTCAGGAAAACCTAAAATCATCAGTCAGAAGATTGGGTCCTGGGTGCAGTTAGATGTTCCAACAGCACAATGAGTGGAAAAGGAATGATTGAAAGGGGCTAGAATTGAGGTTTTGGAATGGCCTCCCCAAGTCTTGACTTAAAGCCCATCGAGAACATGTGGACTGTGCTGAAGAAACAAATTTGTGCCAGGAAGTCTAGAAATTCAGTTGAACTTCACTGATTCTGTCAAGAGTAGTGGTTAAAAATGAAGCCAGAGGACGACCAGTAGCTTATGGGTGGCTATCAAAGGAACCTAGGCCAATGGACATTTAACCAAATATTAGAATGACTGTATGTATATTTCTGACCCAGCAGATTTGGTCACATTTTCAGAAGACCTATAATAAATTAATTATTGAACCAGTCTGTAGAAATCATTGGAACTGAAGACTGCTGTGATATACATGTTCTTTACAAGTGAATTTAAGCATTTGACTTCAACTGTATATGTCCCATACCATGTGTTGTACTGAGTGAATCAGGGACTTTATCTTGCATTTTGTTATGCAAACCTTGAATCTTGAAAAAGGAATGAAGTGATGACTATAATTTTTGTGCACAAACCCATAATGCCTCACAGCTAGGCTTGGTGAAAAGCAGCTATCAAACTGAGGAATGTGCAGGTGGGGCCTGCTACTCAGAACACATTAGACACAATATCATACATATGTTGTATGTATTGTATCTTGTTTATCTCCAAAAGTATAACATATTTCAAAATTGAGCAAA
>OMLP01013172.1:0-11822 GCA_900302685.1 Spondyliosoma cantharus | reverse complement strand
AAATACAAGGCCTCCCTAACCCCTCGGGACGAGATCTGCTGAGCCTCAGAGTACCAGTCACACACAGATACACACTCACACACGTATGTGCACACACCTACACACACACAGACCCCTGGGACCCACTGCAGCAAGGGAGAGCAGCACCCAACACCAATGTCTGGAAACAGGATGATGAAAGAGCCACTCACGTCATGGAAGGTAACAGAAAAGACAAACACACACACACAAACACAAACACGCATGCTGTATAGTGTATACACAGACACACAAAATCAGCCGGACATGCAATGCATAGACACACAGATCAGCAGAAAAGCACACTCGCAAACAAGTTGACAGCTGCCAACTTATTTGAATTGTTGGTGCACACACACAGCAACAAAAAATGCACACAAACAAAGGGCTTAAACGCTGCAATACAGACAAAAACACAGATGCACTGTGCGCTGTCACAAGCAGGCAATAATAGTTTGCACACACACACGCAAACACACATGCATACACACAGGAACTGTTTTCCTGTGGTAGCCTTGGGGAAATTAAAACTACATTATGGACCTCCAGAGGGTAGTGGTGAAAGAGGGATAGGGGAAGAGGAAAAGAGAGAGGTGAAAAAAGGAGAGAGAGAGAGAGAGCGAGAGAGAGAGCGAGAGAAGGGCCAGTGTCCTGTTTTTCTCAGCTCTGGCCATCATGAAGATATTACAGTGAAGCAGGAGAACAGTGACGCGGCCTGTAAGTTCCCTTCATTCTCTCACCTCCTCATTTGAAAAACATTCTTTTTACTTTTCCTCTTTAACATTTACACACTCTATATTGTATATTAGAGAGAGGGAGAGAGAGACATTTTGTTATATTCGACCAATAAACCAGACTTAAGGCTCTGGAGAAGATGCTGGGCAAAGCCAGGGTTAAAGGACCAGCTAACCTTTAACCTCTGACCCCTGTAATGACCTACATTGAAGTATACAGATGTGGTGCATCATTTCAACTAAACAACAACACAGCCCAGTGTATTTTCAGTAGTGACATTCATCTCCAACAATACACTGGATGACAAGAGCGCACGCACGCACGCACGCACGCACACACACACGCACACGCACACACACACACAGAACCTGCATTAATTTAGAGTGAACAGTCATGTTCTAACACACACATGTACACATTTATGTGATACTTTATATTATTTGATAGGCTGAGGCAACTTTCTGGCTGGTCAGTCATGTCCCCACACACCCATGAACTCACACACATACGCACGCGCGCGCGCTCACACACACACACACACACACACACACACACACACACACTCACTCACATTCACACAGTACTTGAGCTGTGACTAACAATAATGCAGTAAGGTCTCAGTTTCTCAGTCTCAGCTTGGGGACCTGACAAACCTTTTCCATGATGACTCACTGGCTCTATGTGACTCTGTGTGAATGTTGTCCAAAAGAAACAGCAAGTGTGTGTGTGAGTGAGTGTGTGAGTGTAGTCTTTAAAAGACTGTCAGACAAGATTTGAGGAAAACAACAAAAAGAGAGAGAGAGGAAGATTTCATCACAGACACACGTGTCTCTGATGTGCTACTTCTGCCTAGTTGGGCATGTGTCTCACCCCTGCCTGGTTTGTTCTCAAACAGTGAGGTCTGAGTGGATGATTCTGCAAATCAGGCTCACTATGCTGCTACCTGTCCTTCCCAACAATCTTCATTTACTTTCTCTATCCTTGGCAACATCTCTTTTTTCTCTTCTCTCAACACACTGGGGGAGCAAGGAAACAAGAGAGGAAACAAGGGAGGGTGGTTGTTTTTCTTTCCCACTAAGGGGTGGCAGGGGCAGAGGGAGAGAGAGACACAGGGTGTTGGGGCACTTTCGGCCTCTGGAGGCTCCACTCTGGGGCACAAAGGCCAGGGAGCGGGTGGACAAGGAGGAAAGGAAAGGAGGAGATGTTGAAAGTGGGAAGAATAGATCGGCTGGATGCTATTCCCTCCGAGTCACCCTCCCACCGCCCTCCGCCTTCCCTCCCGTGGGTCTTTCCAAACTCAACACACATTTTCCAAAAAAGTGAGAGAGACTCAGAGAGACAGAGAGAAAGGGAGTAGAGAAAGGATAGAGGAGGGGTGGAAGTTTGTTAATAGCAGGGTAGGAAGGTATGTCTCTCCTTTCCTTCCTCTTTTTCCCTTTCTGTCTCTTCTCGTCCCGTCCTTGTCAACACCATCTCCGAGGGAGTAAAAGAAACAAGGTCTTTTGTCTTTGTAATCTGCTTGAATAAGGAATACGCAGCAGGTCTCACTCCTTTCCCACACACGGTGAAGTAAGGGATGGAAGAAGACAGACAGAATGACAGTCAGTGAGAAAGAGAGATACTTAGGAAGGGAGAAAGAGAAAAGCATGCAGAGAAAGAGAGAAAAAGTGATGTTGAGGATGCTGGGACAGGGAATTGACGGTAAAACCAAAATTGAAAGAGTGGCTGAGTAAGGGAATATGGGACAGTGTGCTTTTATGGGAGGAAGAGTGTGAGATAGGTGTGTGTGCATGTGTGTGTGTCATGGGACTCTAGTTTCCTGCAGGAACTGACACACACAGCAGTTCTAGCGAGCCACCCAGGACCTCAGTCAGCACCCCCCTTAACATGCACACTCAGACACACACACACACACACACACACACACACACACACACAGACACTTACACACACAGACACTTACACACACAGACACACAGCGCCCCCGGAGAAGAGTTAGCACAGGTCTGAGAGGGGGGGGTAAGAATGGGAGGGTTTAATACGTCATAGACACCCCAAGGGTCATACTTTCCGATGCTTGTATCCCTGTAGAGCTGAACAGGAGACAGGGCAGGAGAGGGAGAGAGAGAGATAACTGCGTATTTACCACATTCAGCAGTATCTTATTTCTCTGTGGGGATCTAGTCAGGGGAAGTGTTTAACTGTTCTCTGATAGGCTGCAAACCAGAGCATAAAAACTAGCTGCAGCTGACAAACATCTACAGTAGTCAAACTGCCATGGTTTGGAAAATGTGGAATTTGATCTTAAACACGATGACAACAGGGAGAAAAATGTTGATAGCCCAGTTGCACCAGGGTTAGCATAAGGAGCCATCAGGTGTACCATATTTTACCCTGAAATCTTTGGCTGGGCAAGTTTGGGTCAAGATTAATCTGTCAGGCTCCGCAATCTACTTTTCATGAAAATCACAGAGATGATGGTATTTAACGCCTTTATACTTCTGTTTCCAACTGTCACATAACCTCACTGATTAGAAGGTCCACGTCATGTAATCAAACCAATAGAGTGATTTAACCAGCTAGATGCTGATTGGCTAAATTACTTCAAATGGCTGTTCCTTGGTTTACATATTGTATATAATGCATTCAGAGCAGGCGCTCAACAGAATACATTTAAGAGGATTATGTAAATAGGATACAATAAAAACTGTATTCCAGAAGAGTAACTGAAGAGATGTAATTAGATGACAAATATATTCAGTGAAAAAAGGGACTGTCTGTGACAATACACATGTGCCCATATGACAATACTTTGAGTCACACACAACATCACTCTGATCATTCTGTAAGTGTGAATTCTTACAGAACACACACGTTATTAAGATTAAACAAAAGTCATATTATCATTGTTGTTATTTTCTTTCTATTTGCATAAGTTTAGTGTTGAGGTAATACAAAGGTAATGGAAAGTAATCAAGTTACATTATACATATACTTATATTATAATATACCAATATTGTGATATTTGGATTATGCACCGACTACATTTTTTAAAACCATTTACAGAGGCTGTGTCCTCACTGTAGGGGTCCAGGTCCAAGTCCGACCTGTGTTCCTTTACTGCATGTTCTCCCCCATCTCTCTCATCCCATTCCCTGTCAGTCTTAAGCCGTCTTATCAATACAGCCATGAAAATACCTAATGAAAAATATTGAGGATAGTTACACATAGCGGCATTGTGAATAAAAAAGAAAAAACAACAATATTTAACACAATATTGGGTGTTAATGGTGCAAAAAGAGAAACTCATAGACAATTCAATTGTGTCTACAGGCATTTCAAAGTTGAAAAGATTACAATCTATGTTAGAGATCATGATTTCGATTAAATAGATTGTGATATTATTTCTTGGGCCAGATCAACAACCCCGAGTTACCAGCAGAAAAGCAATTTCCCAAATATGAAGCTGTCATAGCTGTGTATGATGGTAGACTGACTATCTTTAGATTTTGGCCAACTGGATAGAAAAAAATTTAAAGATGCTACAATCGACCCTGCTAAATTGTATGCATGTCCCCGTCAATAAATAAATCATTACATAATGTGGAAAACAGTTCAATAATCCTTCATAAACGCCTGGTCAAAAGTTCTGAGTGGGGAGTGTCTTTCACATTGTTAATTTTATGACAATGTTTGCTTTAATGAACATATTTACATACATCATTATATGCCTACTCTCACACAGGCCTGAATTTGTACTTTTTGGACTGCAAAAATCTCAGTGAATAAACCACATCCACTGGATCTATGTAACTGCTTTCCTTCTGTAGAGACACATAATATACATTATTTCTCATTTCATACATGAACTTCAGAGCACAGTCGGTTCAGCTGGTCGGTTCAGTTGTTTCTTTTCCATCAAGACAAAAAGGGCGAGTGAGGATAATTTCAAATTTCCATCTCAGGGCGGAAACAAGCGAGAGAGATAGAAAGAAAAAAGATAGAAGACGGGAGAGAGAGGCAGACAGGGAAAAATGGAGCAGTTGGTTTGGAGAAACCACAAGGAAAAACAAAATCCAAGAAAAGAACAAAAAGAAAAGAAAAGCCCTACCATCTCTCTGACTTCCTCCCAGGATATCACCAGACCACAGAGAGTAGTGAAAAAGCACACAAATCTCTCTCCTGCACCCCTCCACCCATCTCTCTCTTTCTCCATATCCCCTTTGTCATCTTTCTTTCCATTGAGTCCGACTCCTGAGACCAGTGACAGCTCGCTCTCGTTCCACATCACCCTCTCATTCCTTCTTTCTCCCTTCAAATCTCCTCTTTTCTCTCTTACATGGGTTTTCCCTCTTCTAATTCTTTCAACAATCTCTCCATCCTAATTCTTTTTATGTTCACTTCATCTCCTCATCTTTCCCTCCATTTTCTCCTTGATATCCCCTCTGAGCAGGCCATTATAAACCATGTGGAATTGGTATTACAAATTGCGTGTGTATGTGTGTTTGTGTCTGAGAGATGTATAGACTTGAGCCTCTCGTGTGGATCTGACAGCTTGCTGGAACTCAATTACACTATCAGTGTGTGTGTGTGTGTGTGTGTGTGTGTGTGTGTGTGTGTGTGTGTGTGTGTGTGTGTGTGAGTGGGTGCATGTCTGTGTGTACAGTATACACTAACCTGTCTGGACAGTTGATTCATCCCAGGTCCCTCCACACTCTGAGGACTCCCCTTCTTCTACTGCTGAAGAGGAAGAAAGAGGGTGAGAAAGACAATTTTACGAAACGGAATTTTTAAAATGTAAAAATAGGGTGTCATCTTGAGTCAGACTAAGACCATGACCAAAAGACCAATATCATACATACAACTGATTGCTTCTAGTAAAAATGCCAAACATGCCTTAGCTTCTCAACTTTGAGAATGTTTTGCTTTTCTTTGTGATAGTTAACTGATAATGTTTAAGTTTAACTTTAACTTTTAGACTGCTAGTTGGACAAAACAAAACTCCTTGATGACGGTACAGTAATTCTTATAGGTATTTTCAGGTATTTTATTACACAGTGGATCAAACAAATAATCAATTAATCAGGAAAACAATCATCATCATAATAATCATTAATGAAAATAATCATTAGTTGCAGCGCCAATCAGATTTTAAAACAAATACAGAATCATAATGGCAAAATTTAGACATCTGACACCTGGTTCTTCCTGGACAGCATTCAAACTATTGGCCTATACCATTCATGTGACATAACACAGATACATTAAAACTAACAGTCACTAACAGACTTGAATCTGAAGTGTTGAAACTGGACTGTGCATCGTTTTTTCAAAATAAATCTAGCAGTTTCTGTAATATTTTTCCAGTAATCCAAGTCTAACATGGTTCTGTAATTGGGCTGTAACTAACAAATATTTTTATTAGTCATGAATTTGACACTAATTTTCATGATTAATGGAGTAATCGAATAGTCAATTATCTGTCACAAAAAACATTGAAAATGTTCATCATAATGTCTAAGAGCACAAAAAAGTTCTACAGTGACATCTTGTCCAACCAATATTTCAAAAACCAAAGACTCTTTAATTACTATTAAGATTTACAATTAAGAAGCTGGAACCAGAAAATGTTTCACATTTTAGCTTGAAAAAGGATTAATTTACAATTAACTTTTCTTTGATGAATCGACTCATTTATTTATTATTACATTATAATATATTATTAATATTATTTATTTATTTATTCTCTAAATAGTTTTTAAGTTCCCACTCATCTCCCCAACTTTAGATTCAAAGTTCAAGCAGTCTCTGCAAACCATGACCACTACATTTGCAGCTTTATTGGAAACTTATGAAGTCTGCATGTACTGACCTCTGCAAATGCTTATCCTCTGTAAATGTGTTATTCAAAACACCTAACAATAGACCAGGGAAGCAAAAAACATGCAGGTATTGACAAAGACAAGGTCCTGAGATCCCTCTGATACACGCACACAGAGCTGATCAGAGCTGGAATGTGACACTGACTTCCTGGGTACAACAGGAAAGAGGGAAGTACAGCTGGCACACAAACAGGAAATGGCTGGAGCCACCACACAATGGGGTTTCCTGTACATCCCCTCCCCACCACACAATTCCCTACTTTTCACTTACTCACCTCTGTCTCTGATCTCTCAAAATCCTAGTTCTCATCCTGCCCCCCCACCCAACTCTTTATAACTCTCCTCATATTCCTCTCTCGACATCCTCATCAGCTCCCTCTTGACCCACCCCATCCTCAAAATTAAAAAAAGCCAAAAGCTCAAATGAAAACAAGAAGTTATACATCAGTGAAGTGTTCCCTTTAAAAGAAAAACAAACTGTTGAGCTATTCCTTGTTCCAGTTTAACCCCATATTTGGTGTTAACCTGTGCACATGCATATATATCTCACTCACATGAAACTGACTGAAAAACATAACACTATGGGCCAGAGGCACATACTTTCTCACAAACAGACCCCAGACAGTTGAGCTTGGAAGTCACACCTCCTCTACTCTAGTGCTCACTGGAGTACCCCAGGGCTGCTTGCTCAGCCCTCTCCTGTTCACACTGTACACCCATGACTGCACTCCCAGACACTGAGAAAATTCTATTGCAAAGTATGCAGATGACACCACCATCATCAGCCGTATTACAAACAACAATAAGAGTTAATACTGAGAGAAAATCAAGTGTTAGACAGCAACTACCAACAAAGTGGAGTGACACAAGCAGCAGAGCAAGTCTGCACTACAAAACTAACAGCCAGAAATAAGATGCTGATGCACTGTATGAAAACAACCTAAAAGATATTTCATCTTCAATCCTTAAGTGCTCATGCAGCGTCATCAAATATGCATCTATGCCAGTGTTGCCATAGATGCACATTGCACTGACCCACAATTAACAAGGACTGACTCCCCCTCCTCAATAACTAAAGAAGCAAACCTAGGTCAGGACTCAAGCATTTGGATCAAGTTTGGAATCTCCCTTCAAGTATCTGGGGCTGGAGCTGGTTCTAAGGGCCAGATGTGGACCACAGTGTGCTAATAACAGCCTAATGGATCCCTGGATAAACACATACGCACACACACTACAGCACACAGACATATGCACTCGAGACTGACCCACACAGGATTTTGACTTGAAGGCTGTGCATCTGCCTGAACAGAACCCTGCACGGACAGAGACCTCCCACCCTGACTAACATGTCTGCCAAACACAGCAGACAGAGAAATATGGGAAGAGAAAAACAGAAGAAAAACAAAGTACTTCCTCTAGCCTATTATTTTCTAAAACACCTATGGCATATTATCCCACGATGAAGCCATGTTTCAGTTTGCATTATCAATACAATAGAGTGATACCTTCGGTACCTTCAAAGAAACATAGCTGGAACTTGAGTATCGATCCTGCAAGAGGAGTATTGGAACCATTTCAAATGTACAGAAACAATATGCACCAATATAGCAATATTTCAACAACACTACACTCTACTAGGGCCATTGCTACCTTAGGCTGAGCTGAGCCAAACCATGCTGCATTGGTTTCCATTACCAGTTTAAACGCAATAAGTTGTGCCATCTCCAGAGATGGTCATAGCACACTCAACCGCCTCCAAGCAGGTTGCAGCGACGCCAAGTGGGCTTTGTAATCATTCAGGGACGAATGTAAAATTTCTCTTCTACATCCATTTCATCTAATTTTTGAAGTTATAAGTGGTAGATTCCAAATAAAATCATAACAACAGCCATTGTGAAAACCACAATGAAAAGTGGCTGGATATAGCAACGACTATTGCTCAGTGCAATAGTAAACAATACTAAAGACGAGCACGTCATCAGTTGAAGACACATCAAGCGGGTAGCCCTGTTGTAAAAGAGATACAAATCCCTGCCGTGCTGGGCTAGCGCGTAAAGTCAAACCCAGTCAAGTCGAGCCACCACATGTAAATAGAAAGCAGGCTTGCGAGAACATGATTCCCTTGTCTTGCTGTGAAAGGGATTCTCTGTGTTTCTCCTTGATAAAACCATGTTCTTTTGGTAGTTATGAAGAGTTTTGGGGTGTTATAGAAAGACCTAGATGTACTGACTCTGAAAAAAGACCATTTTGCCTGATAAGACTGTAGGGAATACAGTGTGTTTCATTAGCCAAGCACACATAGCTTTATTTAGATTCCCCTATCCTCACTCTGTCCCCCCTCAGAGACACGCACACACTGTTACTGTGAACCCTGCACACACCAGGGGGTCGGTGGAGGGTGTGTGTGTGGTTGTGTGGGAAGGGTTGAGCATGCTCACACATACTGTATGAGTAAAGGGAGGGAGAATTTAAGTGGATGTTTGAGTGTGCGCAAGAGAGAGAGAGAGAGAGGGTGTGTGGTGCGTGCGTGCGTGCGTGCGTGCGTGCGTGAGTGCGTGCGTACACCATTAGGAAAACATGTACTTAAGGAGAGACCTAAAATATGTCTATACGGAAAAATACAGCATTGAAGGCATCCAATGAAAATGTTTCTCCACAAGTGTGCGTTGCTAAATCTATTTCTCCCTTCAGGACCATCACTTCCTTTGACTCTCAGACCCCCTGTTTGAAAAATAGAAATTGGCACCATAAGCCAATTAACTACTACCAGGGTTTCATATAGGGGCTCGCAAACTATCCCCTCATGTAGGTTATCATTTTTAGGGCACAATGAGTTAAGGGATATCATATGGGCAACTCTTTCAACAAAAAATACAGCCCATTTTCTGGATGAGATTTTTTCATTTTTAGGATGATATCTGATGTTGTTCTGTGTTATGTTTAGCTGTGGTAGATTTGTAAAAGTTCATCAAGACAATCAGTTGCCCCACTTGTAGTGTGTCCTTTGGTGTGATGCACATAGCTGTTTGCACCTGTTCCTTCCAAGGAGACTTCTAAATCTGGACTGTGTGGACAGACTTTTTTTTGGTGATAAAACTTTATTATGCTGTTGAGTACATGGAATTTGGTGACATCCTGAGCAGAGGCCTAATCAGCCAGAATAAATTATATAAAACACAATATAATATATAAAAACACCACATTGTTCTCCACTTACAGGCTGACTGACACTTCACTATCTCAGCAGAAGTAGAAGCTGAATCTGGTGAATTTGAATATAGTAAAATAATACAAAATCAGAAATATTCATTTTTTCCATAACTGAATAAACAAGCTGTTCTCAGGGGAACTCTGTTAGAAAGGTGGCAGGGTGCGCCAAATATAAAGAAGTAAAACAATATGAAATTGTGTAATCCTTTAAAGTCAGTTTGTTTATTAAGTTTATTCAGTCATGAAAACAAGTTGTTTAGGTAGAGTCAGTCATTACACATCTTTCTCTTCTGATTTTCTTCCCCAATACTACATAGTGCACTATTAAGATCTACCATTAGAATTTAACAATATACAAAACATTTCACTAAAACCAACATTATTATCCTTTGACTAACCAAATTGTGTGATGTTGGTATGTTTAGTTCATTAACTACCCTTCACTACACCAAAAACTACAGAGAATGAACTCTAGTTCATAGGTGTATATGAGACAAATAATTGATTTCAGTTGATATTACCCAGGGCAACATAACATGTCTGATGCATATATATATGCATAAACACAAAGACACACACGTAGAAGTAGCGTTACTGTAGGCAAGCCAATAATTATTGAGACAGCAGAGGTCTACAGATCAAACAATCTGCCTCAACGACATCACATACACACTGCACAAATGCTGCACAAACAAAAACCCCGGAGCACGATATATATGTGAGTGCGTGTGACACAAAGCAAACAAGACACTACGGGGAATCTTGGAGCATCTATACACATTTGTGCGCACACATTACAATCAAGCCTTGCCTCTGCTGTTGCTTTTAGTTAAGCCCTGAGAAACCTTAGAGTCTATCAATTGAGTGCTTTTAGATGTGTGTTTCAGCAAATACACCAAATGTATTTACTGTTAATGAGAACCGTAAAGAAGTGTTTTAGCTGGGAGTGGGGTACGCTTTGTAGTTGGGCATACTTTGAGCCTGCATTCCTCACCAAGGTATTGTAGTACCTCTCATGAATGCAGTCTCACAGCATGAATATAAACACAGACTGTCTGTATTTATTTTTCAGCCTGGTTAATGTCCACAAATTGGTGTTAGAGGTCTGAAGATGACAGGAATGTCAAAGACAAGGGCCGAGATGATGTTTGGTTGGCATGCTATTTTGTATCATGCTATTGACAAGATACATGTCATCAGACAGAGTTTTGGACATCTGTCTAAAGATTAGTTCATTGAGGAGGGCTTGTCCAACTGGGGACAAAAACCATGTGCCCAGTTAAGAAAAAGCTTATTTCTGGGTCAGTGGTTAAGTTTAGATTTATGGTTAAGGTTAGGGTAAGTCTTCAGGAAATAAATGCATGTCTATGTTAAGTCCTCAAAAGTGACACGAATCATTATGAGCTACTGAAGCTATGAGCGTAAAAACAGCCGCACACAAGACTCCACATTATCCATTTTGTGCAAACACCAATAACAATCAGATGCAAACACACACACTTACAAGTAGGGCTGCCCAATAAATCGAATTTTCATCACTCATCACAATATGAACATGTGCGATAAACACATTGCAAAAGACTGCCTGACACGCGATGAATAAGAAATATCATTTTGTTTACATGCGCCATGCATGCACCGTGAGCATGCCAACATTTAGCCTATCAGACGGAGCCCTGGATACAAGGGCCAATAAGATGAAGCCCCAGCTAGCCGTTAACTACCCTGACAAAATTAATCGGCATCAGTTTGGTGGTGATTGCCAGGTTATGATGGCCAAGGGAGGAGAGAAAAGTGATGAAAATGTGGTCGACGAAGACCTTGTGGTGAAAAGAAACAGCACTTCTGCTATATGGACTTATTTTGGATTCAGGAGAGACGACGTGTTACAAACACAGGTGCTGTGTAAAACATGCCGAGCAGTTGTTGCAACTTCTAGAGGAAACAGAACCGACCTCTATCACCACCTGCAACACA